>JARJDW010006579.1:0-24704 GCA_030264715.1 Adinopsis sp. GC000173 | reverse complement strand
ATTTTGTGTTAACCGTTAAGTTAAAGTTGAAGTAAGAAAATGTCTTACCTATTGATTTATTTAAAAATAAATAAATATTTCCGTTTCAAACATTTCTATATAAAGTTAAATTACATTAGATAAATAGCATGTGTTTAGTATCTAATGATGTAATCATCTTCATATTATTATATCTACCACTTTGAGAAAAATGTGCCTGATCGTCGAAATCTGATGGCCAACTTCTTCCTTCTTCATCTGCAAGATTTGTGTCGCCCGTTTTGAACCTCTTGAACCATCAACCTTACTTTTGCTGCTGATTGTTCCCTTGCCAAAAGTTCGTTGAAATCGCGAAATGACTTTGCCGCCTTCCAATTTTTCTCAAAGTGGTAGAGCATAACATGGCGAATATGATGACGATTTTCGGTACGCATTTTTGTTCCAAAAAGAGAGAAAATTTCTTTTATGAAAAAATAATAAACATAACGCCAATTTTTATGAGAAAACAATGGCGAGAAAAAAGCTGCAATAATTATGCATCAACCTAATAATACTAAGCGAATTTTGGATGAGGTACAATTTAGGAGACCATTAAAATTTTGGCAACTTCCCTCTACTATTCACCTTAATATTTTTCTTTCTTGCAACAACACATAGAGTAAGCAGCTAATATCATAAAGTTTATTATTCAACTTATGCACCATTAATTAATTATTAATGCAATGGAAATTTATTTAAATACGCTGATTATTTTTGCGCAACGAAATTGTCGAGACGATTTTTACAATCAATAAAAGTGCGCTTTATGGTCTCACAAACAAATTTTTATAGGTATACGTATGTATCTACACGTATGTAGGTAGAGATAGTTTTTTTAACCAAAAACGATTTCTAAATAAACGAAAAAGTGCGTGTGGATACAATAAAACGACGTACGATGTTTCACAATCGGAAACAACAATTCAAATATAATATATACGGATAAGAAAAAGAAGTATGTAGAAAATTTTGCCTGTATAAAAAATTAGTTAGATTAAATAAATGTAATGAAATAACATAAAAAGATATAGTAGACTTCCGACTATTAGTGTTAATAAGTGCCACGATTATTCTATTAATCCGCCAAAGTGGGAACCTTTATAAAAAATTCAAAATTCTCTCTGTTCATACTTCAAATATCGCAAGTTGTGTTTTAGCAGTAATTCAATTTTTGCATTTATATTTAAACTGCTGCTCGTCATTCCTATAATGGAATGACTATAACGCGCTTTTTAAAGAGTAATAGTAGTAAATTAAGTGATATTTCTAAGAAGGCAAACAAAATCTGGAGGATACTGATGGATTTTGCCTAACCTAATATCTAAATGAATATTATGTAGGCAACTACTGGTCGATCGGTTGTACTTACAATAAAGAGTTAAAATAGGACATTTGCATTGCAAAACATTATATTTTTATCATTAATAAATATCTTTACCAAATTGTAGAATTTATAGATTGGTTAGTAAGTAATGTCCGTTTATTCTATAATATTTTAAATTATATGTAAAAGATAAAATATTTACGCGTTTTTCTAAATCTATTGTTGTTAAATTTTTAAGAGTTGGAACTTTAGCCAAATTTCTAGGCCTATTGCAGTATAAAAATGTATGTCGTCTCTTGAGAGGGAGTAGATATTAAAAATCTCCTTTATAAACAAATCAAAAGCCAATTCCACATTGTAAATGCGTCAATTTCTCATATTTTTTTCTGTAATTCATATTCATGTTTCGTATAAATATTAATTTTGTACATGACGTCATTTGGTAAATTTACAAAAAATAATAATGCTTTAAATCAAGTTTGATGACCTGCAAAGTAATATTGAATGAAATGTAGTAATGTAAGTATATATTATACGCTGTTGGTTAAAACGGTATACGTACAATAACAAAAATTACAATATCATTTTTAATTCTTATTTGATAAAGGTAAAGGTCTAAATATGAGACATCTCTCAAATATGTCTACTGTGTCCAATAAGTAAGATCAATTTTTATTTTCAATAGCGCAGCCAAATCGCACATCATTAAAAAAGATTTCTTACTTTGTAAGCATTTTAATAAACGTCTGTAACAAATTTTATGTCAAAACACTTATTAATTTTTGTTTTACGTCGAATGTTATACGGAGCTAAAAGTGCATGCGACGATAATGGTTCGTCTCTTCTATCGTCCCAAAACAGTTTTTCCACAGTGATCTTTTGAGATTCTAAAATAGTCATAAGTGATACGGTTGTGGATCGATATCCCCAGAATTTTTGGTGATCAAGTCACTAAGAATGGGTACATTGTGAGAGGTGGATTGTCAACGTTATGGCATTAGTCAATAATTTCCAGGTTGTAGGCTCAAAATATCTTCCAAAATGATATTGGCAAATGCTTTAGACATATCAACAAGTTCCGAAAAGACATATTTAGAAAACCAAGCACAATTTTTTGGGTTTTCTTCGTCTTCAAAGCCTTTTTGACTTTCTTTTAATTGGTTCCACCACTAGTAAAATTGCAAAACATCTACATATACCATCACCACTATTCAGCATAATTTTTAAACATCATTGCGTTTATAGCTTAAGATTAAAATACTTAACAAACTAAGTCAGAAGTTAAAATGTAATCTATCATTATTTAACACTAAGCGAAGAGCTTGAATTGAAGAATTTAATGCGAAAATAGAGAAAAATACTCAAAAAATTATGAGTAGCATATATTTAGACCTCAATATTAAACAGCTACAATGTGACATTTCCGAAAAATACTACATTTTTGCAAAGGTGTCTTAAGTAATTTATTCAAGGTACTATACTACTAGCAAAGTCCATCCATGTATCATATGTAATGATTAAAATCGAATAAATATATTGTGCTCCATATTTGGAACAACACTCTAATTTAACCAATTTGACATGAAAATGCACCTAAAATCCTTGTTCATTGACAAAAAATCATCGAGGTCAAAAATCCAAAGCAATTCATGCAAAAACATTGACAACGAACGTACACATAGCCACACAAACATACACGTACACATTAAGTGTAACAATTGAAAGCCGGTGACGTAACGGCCCGCTATACGATACATATTATTATCTCCGGGACTAAGCTAATAAACGAACGACGTTAAAATGCAACACAAACGAGATGAAAATCGGATGTTAGTTGCTAAATACACTATGTTTACATTTATTATTGCTACTACGCTTCAAAAAATACAATAATAAATTATTTACTGTATTTATATTTCCACGTACTTAGTAGGAAAAACTTGATTCTTTTTTTCGCAAAAATTGTAACAGTCTACTACCTATAGTACATATTATTATCTCCGGGACTAAGCTAATAAACGAACGACGTTAAAATGCAACACAAACGAGATGAAAATCGGATGTTAGTTGCTAAATACAGTATGTTTACATTTATTATTGCTACTGCGCTTCAAAAAATACAATAATAAATTTTATTACATTTATATTTTTACGTACCTAGTAGGAAAAACTTGATTCTTTTTTTCACGAAAATTGTAACAGCCTACTCTAATATATATTATTATATAAACGAACGACGTTAGAATGCAACACAAACGAGATGAAAATTGGATGTTAGTTGCTAAATACAGTATGTTTACACTTATTATAGCTGTTGCGCTTCGAAAAAATACAATAATAAATTGTATTGCATTTATATTTCCACGTACTTAGTAGGAAAAACTTGATTCTTTTTTCGCGAAAATTGCAACAGCGTCGCGTTTTGTTGACGATTTTAACGCTGACGTCATGATGTGATGTTAGCCAACAAGCAATTGTTGCAATTTCGCGGCTAATTAATTGACTTTTAGTTTAAAATGTTTGCGCCATTTGATAATAAAAATTCGCGTTGTTTATCTTGTCGTCCAGAACTTTACTGTCCATATAAATGATGTAAAATTATATGTTAATTTTTGTTTACTTGTCTCGCAGCTTTATATGTATTATGGTTATTAAATTTATTGCTTTATTAACAGCTAATTTTAAAGCAGATTTACACTTGTCGGTTTATGTTCAAATTTTGATCTTGACTTTTATTGAAAACGCATTGTATTGTACTTACGTAGTCGGACTGAAATGTTCCGAATCATCCAATATTTTTAATTATTTGTTGCAATTTTTCGCTCTTTGTTACTGAATTATTCTATCTTTTTTAATTTTTTAATATTCCAATAAAAGATAAGTACAATAAATCAAAAATTGGCGAAGAAAGAACTTAATAAAAAGGAAGAGCGAAAAAAAGGCTAATAAATAGAAGAAAATTCATAGAAATTTTAAAAAAATATTAGAAAAATGATGCTGAAAGATACAAAAAATAACAAATGGTATAAAAACATAACACAAAATTAAATAATTCTGAAATGTTTGAGAGAAAGGCTCGAAACATTACAGCCGCCTTAATTTTACATGTGACTTTAGGTTTTTAACAGTTTCAGTTGAATACTAGATTTAAATTGTGCTTTTTCAATAAAAATAAAAAAATAATTATAAAAATATAGAGAAAATTTGACTTGATTTTGTTATATTTCAGTTTATTATAAAACGAAATAAGCAAAATTAATTTAAATTAGGATTTTTAGAGAAAAAATTACAGTTTTTAACAAATAAACGAGATCTTTTAAATGGGATTTGCAGTTTAATTAATTGAGAATTTGCAGATTTGTAATAAAATATTAATGCAAAAACCAATGCTAGATAAACAAATGTTTAAATATTTTCATATACAAAACTAAAGACGGAAGCAACTTTCTTTCAAAAGCGTTAAAAATGTATTGTGGTTATTAAATTTAATGTTATTTGCATTTCAAAGCAATTATATGCTTGTTCAGTCATGGCCAAGTCAAGATCTCGGTTTGCATTGAATGTGGGTATTTACCTTGATTATATTAAAAAGTTGTTAAATGTTAAACTTGTTGGTAACAAATAAAAGCATCTTTCTGATACAAAACGTTAAAAAATGTGTATTATGGCTATTAAATTTAATGTGATTTTAAAACAATTTTACGCTGTTTCAGTCATTCCCAAATGATGATCCTCTTTAAATAAAGCTAAACTTGCAATTTTTTAAATAATTTTTGTCTACTTGCTTTGCATCTTTATGTTCTTCAAATTGTGTTTCGCAGAACTCCGGGGTTCCATACTGCATCCTAAAGAACTTAAATTGGTTAGCATAAACATAAAATATGAAGTGAATGACACCCCAGTTTGCTGAAAAGTAATGTCCTATACCAGTTTTTTAGAGTGAGACATGGTTCCCAGAATCAAAACTTAAATTCGTAAGGTGAACATAAAATATGAAATGTAACCACAAGTAACACAATTAAAGACTAATTTCTAAATCTCTTTCTAAATATAATATTCTATTCTGAATCAAATATTATACTCCTAAGGGTTCCACAAGTCAATAAAGTTTCAAGATCACTGATGTATAGTACAATATAATAGTTATTTAATTTCATGATGAAAAGAAATGAAACATATTGAAGACGAACTATCTAGAACATTCTTAATAGTTAAACGTAATTAAAAGAATCAAAACGGTTGCAATTTTAAAAAAGAATTAAAAATTAACAATGCAAAAATATAAATACTTAATATATAATTGTCTAAAGAAATAAACCAATTTTATAATACATTGAAAATATATTTGAAGGTGGATATTTGACTCCGTAACACGTAGATATCACATTTTACCAGCAAAACTATACATAAAATTTAATTTAATGAAGACATCTATTAAGTTTGTTTTTGTTAAGACTTTTTAAAAAATAACAAATATCACTTGGCTAGTTTGTACAATATAGTAGTAATAGAAATAGATAATCATGCCGAGAATAACAAATCGCGGTGTCATAAATTTTAAGCCTAATTAGGCTGTTTTTTTAAATCTGTCACCTTAATGTTTTAACGCCAGATTTTGCCAAAACATACAATACAATAGAATTTATCATATCTAAGTGTTGATTTTTTCTATTCCTATTGTACTTAAAAATTAATAATAAGTAGATATTTTCACGATATCTTCATATTTTTTGTAAATTATTTTTTGTGATTGTATTTAAAAATTATTATATTAAAAGAGTTGTTACATAAAAAGAGAGATTCCATTTAATAAAGATTAAAGAGAGAAAAACAACGACAAGATCAAAATATAAAGATTTTTATCAACTTTTAATTCTACAATATTTGAATTTATCTTTTGCTTTTCTTATTTTTGAAAATTAAAAATCAGAATCATTATTACTTATTTTGCAATTTTTCTTTATTAAATAAAGATAAACTATCAAAATTTACATCTAATATTATAATAACACAATTATGATATAAAATTTTTAAGCAACTAATTGACTAGAAGCAACAAAAGGACCAAAATGTAAAGATTTCTAACCATTTTTATTTTAATATTAAGAAGACCGAATTATGTCAATCTACTTTACGACCCTTCTTTATTAAATAAACCATCAAAAAATCCTCTTATATATTTTGATTAGAAGCAATAAAAAACCAAAATGTAGAGATTCGTACAAATTTTTAATACCTTTGAGAAATTGTATTTAGTTATATTTTATTTTTTCTTATCATAAAAAATTAAGAAGACGGAATGATATCTATTTAATTCATAATCCCTCTTTGTTAAGTTAAGTATCAGAATTTACACCTAATATTATAAGAACCAATTACGATATCAATCGATTGATGAAAAAAAAACCCAACACCCTGTATATTTCACGGTGGTATGACCTAGAAACACAACGGTATAGATAGGGCCGAAAATGTAGACTCTCATGCGCATATGTGCGGTGCTACTGCTGCTGCTACTGCTCCACTCATTGCATAATCCCCCAAACAACCCGCGAATCGAACGTTATGCAACAAGCCGTACAGCGCGTGGAAAAAGGGCTGCCGCCACCCAACCTACACCACGCACACATTCAAACCCATACGTACGCTCATCTTCCATACATATACAATACACCTTTACAATGCGCACGGCCCGAACACGCACGATCGAAGCGAAACCGTCCTGGGAAGCAAGTTTCGAGCGTGGCACAGCCACCACCAACTGTGTAATAGCATGTAACAGCATTGCATTGACGGTGCGCCACAACGCTCGATACTTGCTACCGGGCCCCGATCACATGATCGAAAACGAACACGGACTCGCACTTTATAATACAAAAACGCGTCGGTGCCTTCCCAGTTTTTGGTTAGTGTTTTGTTTAGGCGAACGGTTGTTGATTTTTCCTCTCTCGATCGTCGTTTGTTGTTATTGTTGTATATTTGGTAGCACAAAATTATCCGCATAATATACATTGATAAAATTAAATTAAAAAACGAAAAAAACGGCGCGATTTTTAATTCTTCAATTAATTGCTTAATCGCGGACGCCCCCAATCAATAATCATCATCGAAAATCCGATTTATTTTCTGGTCAAATGCCCAAAAAATTCGTTTCTGTGCTGTGATATTATATTAATAATTTTATTAAATTAGTTTAATTAATTTTTATCAATTGTTTTCCTGGCGTTGGATTTAATCATGTAAGTAATTTTACAATTTACAACTAGCACTTAGAGGTTGTGTTGTTGAAATATTAAATAAAAAGAAAGTGGTCGTACGTTCGATTTTTTTTTATTTTATTTTGTCGTATGATTGTGTGTGTGTGTGTTGGTAGTCGACACAAAAAATTTGCAATCATTTAGCAATCGAGAGTGTGTGTGTGCCATGAAATTAACGATTACCTAATATTAAATGCAATTGTTTGTTTTTAAATTTTCTATTAGGTTGTGTGTATATATCTGTGTGTGTTAGTACGATAGAAAAATATAAAAAAATTGTTGAATGGTGTGCGGTTATTACTGCTGCTGCCAGATGATAAGCGAACGAAATTGTTATTAATGATGTAATTTGATATAATTTATATATATACTCTTTTTTTTCATTAAATGAATTTTTAATTATGTAATGAAAATTGGCAACTTTATTGACGATTTAATTATAATCAATTTTGTGCAATCAGTTTTTATTTAATGGCGCAATTTATCGCCGACCACATTTTTTACGGTCCTAGTCGTTTGTTGTGTATTTTTTTTGTCAAAGCAAAAATATTTATTGATGTTAGGCATATTAAAACAAACAAGCAAAATCATTTTTCACATTTTTAATTACAAATGTTCAGTACATGATATCATTTGATTTGTGAAAATTTTAAATTTCCTACTCTGTCAAATGATAGTGAAATTTTAACTTTATTCATTCGGTTTATTATTTATTTGTCAACGTTATAACATTTTTAATAAATAAAAGTAGGTAATACTAATTTCTTAAAATCTTTAATTTTAAGTCACCTACTCTTTAATTTACGATAATCCATCGTTTGTTATCATTCTCAGTTAAATTTTTGGTCTTTGGAATTCTATCCAGGCTTTGAGGTCTCTCTTTCCGTAAAATGTTTCAAAACTAAAAAGGAAAACCACTGTAAATGAAGACATTTCTTGCTTTAATTGTATTTTCCTTTCTAGTAATGTTTTTGGATTTTGTCAGGTATGATTTAAAAAATACCGAAACGAAACTTAGAATGCTAAGGCTTTAAATATTATCCTAAAAGAGGAAAATCTTGCATGGTGCAAATTCAAATTATATCAAATCTAATTCGTCTACATTAATGGTTTAAGATTCTTCAAAAAAGTAATTGACAAATGGTTTAATTAATTATTAATTAAAATTGATAGTCTTGATTCAGAAAGTAGAAGTTTCTTTAGCAATATGCTTTTGTTGATATTTGCAATAAAGTTAAATTGCTAATTGTTTGCTGTGCAGTTAAATCGTGTCCAAATATTAAACAACTTCTATATAAACAATGGTAATGATCTGAAAATATCAAAAACATTCTTTGGTAAAAAATGTATCTATCTAGTAATCCACAATACAAAGAATAAAATATATAATTTCTAGGAAATATAAATTTGCTTTGAAATATCATCATACGACTCTTTGATTAATTGAAAAACATGTGCTGCTTATTCCTAATTCAAAGTATAAACATTTCTAGGCAACATTTTGCTACGAAAAACCATAAAACTTTAAGAAAATCAAAATCTGATTGGTCGATTATTGTTCGTGTATGATTAAATTTTCATCTCTATGCAAACATCTGAATAATCTAAAAATATCATAAACATTCTAAAATTTAACGGACAATTAATTTGCAAACATTCTAATGATCTAAAAATATGATAAATTATGAAGATTCATTAGACTTTTTCAAATCCATTGATTAATAGACCATGTGAATATTTCAATAATTTTTAAAACATCATTAAGAATCTATGCTAAAATAATTTACATTAAAATTACATTCAGGAAATACTTGGCTGTGAAAAAACATCAAAGTTTTTTTATAGAGGAATGAAAACATCTGATAAAGCCACCATTGTTCGTTATATGATTGAATTTTCATTTCTATACAAAAATTTAATACTAAAAATGTCCGAATTTAAATTATAAACATTAAAATTTAAGTAAATATTTTGTAACGAAAAACCATAACACATTTTGATATATTGGCAAGAAAAAATCTCATTAATCGACTATTCTTCGCTCTGCGATTGAATTTTTATTCATTTCAATATTCAATTTATGCAAAATTTTAATAATCTTAAAATATACTAATGCAAATTGTAAACATGTTGCTGGAAATATTTTGTTAAACGTGAAATCATAAAACTTTTTTAATATATTGGAAAGAAAGAAATCTGACTTTTCATTTCTATGCAAAATTTTAATAATCTAATAATATCATAATGTACTAATTCAAAGTGTAAGCATTAAAAATATTCCTGGAAATATTTTATTATATGTAAGATCATAAAACGTTCTCTTCATATTGGAAAGAAAGAAATCTGTGTGATTGACTATTGATCTCTCTGTAATTAAATTTTCATTTCTATACAAACTCTTAATATAAGCTAAAAATGTACTAATTCAAAGTGTGAATATTAAAAACACGAAAAATAATAAAAGTTTTTCGTATTTGAAAGAAAAAAATCTGAATGATCGACCATTTTTTCACTCTGTGATTGAGTTTTTATTTGTATAAGCTAAAAATGTACTAATTTAAAGTGTTAATATATTCCCGCAAATATTTTGTTATAAGAAAAAATATAAAACTTGGTTTTTCCATATTTCAAAGAAAATATCTGATTAACTCTGGAATTCAATTTTCATTTCTATACAAAAATCTACTAATTTAAAGTATAAATATTAAAAATATTCTTGGAAATATTTTATTCCAATACGAAAAATCATAAAACTGTTTTTTCGTATTTTTGGAAAGAAAAACAAATCTGATTGATCGACCATTGTTCGCTCTGTGATTGAATTTTCATTATTCATAAAAATCCATTAAACGGCCTTCTATACGACCGCCGTTATATACGATTAAACAAACACGTTTTTTTCCCAAACAGCGTATCGTTTACTTTACAAGCTCACTAACAAGCGGCAAGCAATAAAGCGTCATTATTTATTCAATAATCATCAAATCGTATCATTCATTTATGAATCGATACGAAAACGAAACGAAATGAAACACGTCTGTGTCTGTGTCTGTCTGAATACAATTTTCCTATATTTGAAAAACTCTTTCATTTCCACACATCGACATACACACGCATGTATTAGGAAATTAAGATTATTGAGAGCAAGGATAAAATCAATTATATTATTACAAAAATAGATTACTACCAGCTATTTTAATTGTATGCAATTATTTATATGTATATTCGTAATGACTGCAATCAGCAGCAGCGCAAAAGAACTATTTTAACACCGGAAGCGCGTTTAAGGAATACGAAATTAATTTCATCAAACGTATTTCTCCATATTATTATTTTTTTGTTTTAATGTATTGGTTGAAGATCAGAATATGTAAGGTGGATAGGAAAAAAGAGTAGAAACGAAATTTTTCAAATACAAGGTGCGAGTTTTTGATATTAATTGTCTTAAATTATGTAAAATAAGCCATGTATATTTCTAAAATACACAAAATTAATGATGATGATTGAAAATGTTCGTTACAAAACGATAACACACCAATTTTACATGTTCTAACAAGCCCAAAATTGAAGAGATTTTTAACTGGCAAAAATTGATTTACTTAGACATAGTTCTAGTAGTATAAGGTTAACGTTATATGCAATAATGCGTACCAACCAACTCCAAAGGCACTAAAACTACAAATTTCGATTAGGAGATTCGTCCAAGTCCATTTGGAACTACAAGATTAGATTTTCAAACTAGCGAGAGATCACCAAAGATGTGATTTGACTAATTGGAGAAATACAAATTGATTATAACCTGATTTAGCAATGCAATATTACTTTTGCATATTTGATCTTAAATTTTGCAAAAATTGGAATCGACTATATCTATAAATTTCCTAATTTTTGGCAAAATAATTAGGTATACCATTCTGGGAATATTTTGCATTCACAAAAAACTCTGCTCGTACTCTAATTTTGATTGCCCTACTACTACTAAATCTCTTTTTTTGAGTTGTAGTTAAAATATAATTAGGAATTTAACAATAGAGTTTTGTAGGTTTTTAAACATTTTTTATTCAAATTTAGATCTACAGCAATTGCAAAAACTGCTTTTTAGAGAAATTACATCCAAACATTCTAATTGAATCTAAATTTCAATGTGTTAAAAATAGGATCACGGGATAACTCCAAAACAGTAAATTTAATAAAATATATTGAAAGCCAGTAAAACCCGCTCTTGGAGTTCTAGTATCTACTTTAGAATTTCCTTTTTGCCCTTTGAAAATCTGTGTTCCAAATTCACGCAACAAACTTTTTGAAAACCAACACGCATATTGAGAGATGGGCGTCGCACACAACACATATCATCAAATTAAGGGCGCGAACATAAATGCATACCTCCGATACAACCATCAATTCAATGTAGAGCAAGCACGTCGTTTTGATTGACATTTAAACTGGGCTGCATAATTATGAAACGTACAATCTCGTCGTCGCGCGAGCGAGCTCTCCGCGCGCGAATTTTCTATTTTGCAAATCGTGCGACAATTTCAAACCCGACCGAACGCATTCCATTTTGTCGCAATTATATTATTGCAGCGCAGTGATGCAATAGAGAGAATAGAGAAAAAGAAGCCTCGGTATTATATCTATATTTGGCTGACAAAAAAAATCTATTGATATAAAAAATGTGCGTGCGGTTTTTCTGTCGCTCCCAAAGACAATACACACACACGCACACAATAATATTTAATTGATTCGGTTGGGAATTAATGCAACTATGCATTCTAGCACACAGAAAAATGTATAAAAGGTATACGAATTAACATAAGCGTTGTATCATCGTCGATCCATTGTATTAATTATTTGTTAATTAAAAAAAATAGATTGTATAATAAGTACCTTGATTAAATATGTTTGAATTCACGTTAATTAAAATGTACGTTGTTGTAGTGGAGTGTGGTATTAATAAATCATTAATCAATCTTGAAAGAAGAAAAAATGTGGTTGTTGTGCGCAACTTTCTATGATTATCCGTCCGTCAATTTAGCAATAATATCTACGTAATTCGATTTTGTGTTGTATAGTATAGGGTTGGTGGATTTTCTATATTTAGTAACAAAAATAACAGAAAAAGTCATAAAGTTTTATATTTTTGTCGGGTTAAAATAGAATAGTTCCAATTTTGGGACTAACTAGGTCACCTAGAAAATTAAATTCAAGATCATAATGTGACTACAGAATTATCTAATCATTTTTAGTGTGCAAAATTATTTTTTATTCTCAAACATTCAATTTTCGATGGTTTTTTACAGTTTTCGTTCGATTTTTCTTAATTCTTCTCGTTTTTCGCGTAATTTTGATGAAAGGCCTTAAATATCTTGATGGAAAATGCGGAAAATTAAAGAAAAATCATAGATAAAGATCGTTCAAATCGTAAAAGAATAATTTAGCGCACTAAAAATGAAAATATATTGTAAAATCTGCAGTGCAATCAAAATTATTACTTAATTGGGTTAAAAAACGTACTTTTAATACAAAGGAGTTGGGTATAGCAAGTGACGTTTTTGCTTATTTCTTTGTAATTTTTATACATATAGGCAATGTTTTTGAAATAAAATCGAGTCGACGTACTTGGTACACACTCTGTATATATCGATAGTACAAGTTTGTTGTTTTGGGAAAGTGTCGAGGTCGCGCGCTTTGCGTTGATGATGATGCCGAGCGAGGATGACATTCGAAAGAGAGGTTCGGCACGTATTCCTACATACTATTAATTTTTTCTTCGTCGTTGTCTTCGCGATCATCGTCAATGATCATTCATTCGATTTTTTAGCTGCTGGCTGGTGTATCTACCTACCTACATATACCTGTGTTTGTGTGTGTGTGTGTGTGTTAGATGTTCGGCGGGCGATTATGCAATGCAGAAATTTAACATTGCTATCGAATGATTAACAAATCGTGTGTGTGTGTGATGAATTTTTGCTGTTGCGCTCTCGCCGTTCGCCATGTGCTTGATAAACACGAACGTTGACGAAATTGTGTAATAATATTTTTTTCTTCATATTTTAGTAAATTTAATTTAAATGAAATTCATCATCTATGATTGATTTGTTAATTTCGCAAAAATATTGTATAAAATTTTGGCAAATAATTAATTATTTAATAATGTCTTTTTGTTTTCTTTATTTTTACATGAAACCAAACGTGTTTATAATGTAAACACTTTATGGGGAATTAGACAAATTAATTAGTTTGAGAGTAAACTATCGCCGATTTCTTCAAGAACATGCTTTTCCATTTTCAAAATTTCAAAATCGTTTAATGCATGCACCTAGTAATACGTTTTCTGCATTAACAAAAATACCTGTCGTATTTTTTAAGGCGAAATAGTATAGTATAGTTTGGCAAATAAATTAATAGTAGAGAGAGTATAAATTGTTGGATATTGATTCAAGGCCGTGCTTTTACATTTTACAAATTTCGACATTTTAATGAGTTGTTAAATACGCGTGGAAATATGCGAGAAATGTTAAGACTATTATCATGACTCACTTGCGTTGCTGAATAAAAATTGCCACATATTCCGAAATATATTTAACGTACGTCTCCTAAGACATTTATATACATACATACAATTTAATGATACAGGCATATCTCAATTTATTGATGCATAATGGAGAAACACACAAGAAATGTTAAAATTTTTATCAGAAATTACTTGCTGAGCAAAAATTGTCCCAAATTCCGAAATATATTTAACGTCTCATGAGATTATAGAAATTGAATTCAAATGAAACAGTATGTACAATTGAATTCAATGTATAAATTCCGAAAATAAGAACATTTTTGTTTCGGTCCAAGAAAGTGAAAATTTAATGTGCATTTAGTTATTTTTTTAATGAAATCTACAGTTTACATTAACAACTACTAAGCACAATAACATTCTTACCCATATATTTTTTAATTACTTTTATTTTTAGAAGACTACTCAGTAATATCGATATGTATAAGTGAAATTAACTTAAAGATATTAAATATGTTTGCTATTTAAATTTTTAGAAATGATAAAACGAATGTAGGTAACAGTAAAATTATAGCAACAGCTAAAGCATTGCAATTTGAGCAAATTAAATCACTTTATTATTGTTATGAAGCGAGGTATGTATTTTATAACCGCATACTTTGTTGGAAATAATAGAGAAAAAAGCGATTAAATATATACGATCATTATTACGTAATAAATAGCGTAGCGCATACAAGAAAATGACTTTATTTTTAAATAATAATCATAATCATGAAGATATTTATATATATATACCTAATTATCTTGTCTGCTATACGTGTTTTCGCTCGTTTGTTGCGCGTTACTTCCATTATCCATCAATAAATTGGCGCTAAATTGAGATGTGCTCAGCATTGAATTAAAATGTATACTGTTTCATTTTAATTCAATTTCTATCATCTAAAAATGTAGATATAAATGTCTTATAGGACGTTAAATGTATAAAAATCATTATAACAATTGAATCCATCAATAAATTTGCGTTAAATTGAGATGTGCCTATACCGACCATTCAATTAAATTGTATGCACTGCTTCATTTTAATTCAATTTCTATAATCTAAAAATATAAATATAAATGTTTTAAGAGACGTTAAAGATATTTCGGAACATGTCGCAATTTTTACTCAGCAAGTAAATCATGATAATAATCTTAACATTTCTTGCTAACTAAATAAGTTGTTTCTTAGCATCGTCCGGAAATTCATATTAAATTTTCACTGTCTTGGACCGAAACAAAAATCTTCTTACTTCCAGAATTTAGAATTGGGATTACATACCCATTTCTAATACAGACGAGAAAAGCACTTAAATTCAAATTTGATTTCAAAATTCCTCTCACAGGCAGCATTGAATATTAAAACAGGAGTTGATAACTACTGACCTGATGAAAATCTTTAATCTCTCTCTCTTGGCCCGAAAGAACAATTTTTGTGTTTTTGGAATTTGGAATAATTTGAACCAATTCTAATACTGACGAGAGAAGCATTTAAATTCCCATTGGATTTCAAAATTACTCACACAGACAGTATTGAATATTAAAACAGGAGTTGATAACTACTGATCTGATGAAAATCTTTACACTCGCTCGGTCCGAAAGAATAATTTTTGTGTCTTCGGAATTTAGAATAATTCAAAGTAATTCTAAACAAATGCTATTTTCAATAATGTCGAGAGAAACATTAAAATTCGTATTGTATTTCAAAATACCTACGAATTAATTTGACAAAAATGTCATCGAATAAAAATGAAACACACACAGATTTAGAATAAACCAGGAGTTTATAGCTACTTACCTAATAAAAACCTATGCATTATGTTAGTCCAAAAGAACAACTTTTGTGTCTTCGGAATTTAGACTACTACAAACTGATTCTAAATAATTGCCATTTCCAACTAGTTACGAATTAAATTTACAAAAACATATATACATTTAGGATAAACCAGGAGTTGATAGCTTCTGACCTAATAAAAGTCTTAATTACCCTTCCTTGGTGTGAAATTTACTAACAATTTTCGTAATTTAAAAAAATACCAACCTATTGTGAATAAATGCCATTTCCAAAACTGTCGAAAGAAACATTTAAATATTTCAAAATATCTACGAATTAATTCGACAAAAATGCCATCGCATAAAAAAACGAAACATATACACACACAAACACATAGATAGAGAATTATTGTATAACATGCACGAAACATATATACCTAAAAACACTATTTAATTTTACACACTATGTTAATTTCATCGGCGATGATATTATGCAACACATTTAATTTGGCCACCACGAAAAAATCTACGTTTAGATGACAAAACGTGCGCTACGTCGTGTAAGCAAGCAACATTTTTCGATAAATTTATATTTAATCCGAAAATGAGTGACACAAAAATGTGGAACAATATTTGTAATGTTTGAGAAAAAAAATATAATGCTGTACAGTCGTTGACATAATATTGTACAATAATAGTAATAATCTAGATGATGTAGTAATGAGCGATAATTGAACTTTGTATTACAAAATTTTATTAATTAAGATTGAATCATTACTATTCCACTTCTCCTTGTTGATGGTATTGCACATGATGCTAATTACGTTATAGCGAATTTTCGTGTGCGCCGCTCGTATGATAAAAAGCAATGTATTTTTCTCGTTTTATTCATGATTTTTTATTAAATAATGGGCGCGTTTGTTTCGCTGCGCGCTTATATAAGAGATGTTGTGAATGAAAGTGTGCGCCGGCCGCGCAAGGATGAAAGTGACCTTAAATATTATTTATTAAATGGGTTTTAATATACGCAGTGTTTCACATTGATTTTTTTCTTAACAGGTGTGATTGATGGTTAATGTTTTTAATTGGGATGAATTTTTAAATTGCGCAATGTTTTGGTTTTTCCATATTTTCATTTTGCGAAATTCTTTGTACATTTTTGTACTTGCAAAAGAATTAAATAAATATTAATGATTTAACAGGTTTGATTTAATGTTTCTTTTTTGATAGGTAGTAAAATGGGATGAAATGTTAAAAAAGATCAAATATTTCGCGAAGTTTTTTAAGTATTCCTCCTATCTCTACTTACAGAAGCATTAAATATTGATGATCTTTTCGGTTTTAATTAACAGATTTGATTAATACTGAAAGAAAAATTAACTATTAAACGTTATTTATAACTTAATGACTACCACTTTTTGCATAAAATGTATTACTACTCTAATTAATTTCTTTGTATTAATTTGTATCAAGTTTTTTTACACGTTTCTTACTTTTTCCTCTAAATCTATGTAATAAAACATTTTCTTCTCATGCATCTTTAATGAAATTTTGGTAATTTTATTAGTAAATATTAAATGTTGTTTATGACTAGTTTTTTTTGCATAAAATGTGTTACTACTCTAATTAATTTCTTGTTAGTTTCTTCATAAATCTATAATATTTATTATTGAGCGCATTAATTTTATTTGTATCAAGTTTTTATTGAACTTTTTCTTACATTTTCCACTAAAACTGACTATGTTCTACGAAATAAAACGTTTTTTTCATGCATGTTTATCAGCATCAACATTATTGAATACATTACGATGGACTATATGCATATTTCGATTAGATTGTCCAACGCTTTTCGCACAAATTCCGGCATTTTTCCGCAAAAACGTGACGCTGCTCTATAAATAAATTTCCAAGTATTTACATACATAAACTGTCATCGCTACTAATAATAATTAACGAAATTTTTCATTGCATTTTAGTCTCGCTCGTATAAAATTTTTATTAACAATTAAAAATGTCAAATTTTATACTTTTCACAAATTTTTCCATTTGTTAATTAAACATTGTCGATAATTTAAAATATAAAAATTTATTGTTTTTTTAATCAATATGCAAATTTGCAATTAATTAACGACACAATTCTGACAGCTACTGTAATATTTAATGTTTTAGAAATAAAATGCATCGCTTGGTATGAAAACGTTACATGTCACAAAAATAACTTATTTCAGGAACGAAATAGGAAATTATTGTGGTTTAATTAAAATCGTAGTTCTTACTAATCTTATATTGCGCTTTGATTTCATTTATGTTAAATATTTCCATCTATGCAATGCGAATAAATTTTTGCTGCAATTGCAACTTTTCACACCAATAGATCTCAATTTAATTAATTAATTAAAATTTATTGTTTTGAGCGTTTTTTTTACTATTAGCAGTAATAGTGTGTGATTATAAAAGTAAATAGAGCTGAAATATATAAATTACATAATATAAAAAATAGTGTGTGAAATTAAAATATATAATATATAAAAAAACGAGTAGTAACACTAACAGTAATATATCTAGTAATAGATTTCAGAAAAATAATTGATGATTTAAAAGCGTAATTACACAATCGAGCTATCGATTAATTAATGTTACCTTCGCAAAAAGTTACATAATTAGTAGTCAAACAAATAATACTAATTATATTTGTCTATGATTAACAATTTGCACACAAACAACAACAACAAAAATCTAAATAGCACTTATTTCATGCCAATTAACAACGTTATGATTGATAAATTTATATAAAGTACTAAATTGAAGCCAATTTGAATTCGGTAATGAGACAATTTATAATTAATAATGCATTTGATTTACAATTGGCATATAAAGAAGAATACAAAAAATGAGTCAAATCGAATGAAAATTGGCAAGTTTTGGGCGCAAATTATATATAATCCTTCCCAATACTTAATTCATTTACCTATTACATTTAAAAAATTGTAAATTGCAAGTTGTGGAAGTCAAATTAATGTCTCATTCTAAAATAATGTTAATTTCAATTTGGAAACGATACAAGCTTCTTCAATAATTCATAAATTATAATTAAAAGAATGCATTTGCCTTCAATTTACACAAACAACACAACAAAATACTTAAATTTGATGTAAATTAGCAAGTTGTGGGGAAAAATTCATCTATAATATCATATTAAAGTAACGCTAATTTCAATTTATAAACGAGATAATCTTGTCTTATATGTAATTCATTTACTTATTCTATTTTTAAGAATGTTTATTCTTTAAACGGCATATGCTTTTACATTCGATTGACAATTTCCAGACAGAACAAATAACAACAATAGATCTAAATAACTTAAATTTAATGTAAATTATAAGTGATGGAAGCCAAATTCATGAATCAAACCAAAATAACTTGGTAACAAGACTTTTTTTTTCTAATGAAGATTTTTTTACGATAATTGATTAATTATTTACAATTAAAAGAAATTTATTATTGTTTTTCTTGAAAATGCACTCAAATTTAATGTAAATGAATAATTTTTGTTTGAAAATGCACGTGCATTTTAGATCAAATATGAAACGAATTTATGTGATGTTTGTTATGAATGTACATACACATACGAGTCGCTTCGTTCTAAAAATGAGTTAGATTATTATATACAAGGTGCACGGCGAAAATGCGCGCAATTTAAATTATGTGTAATTATGTAAATGGATAAATGTTCGCGCTGCAATTTGTACATGCAACACGCTGGACAAGAATAAAAAGATAGACGCGCAATATAATAGTATAATTGTTTTTGCGACGCAAAACTACCAATTGCAATCATCGGAGTGAGTTAACGCTATTTTGAATCACACTGTATGTTAGATCTAGTTTGCTTAATGCGCTGCGCGCTATCGTAATTTCGGTGCACGTGTCTCAAAATCACACTATTTTTATTTAATTAATATATATACGAAAACGGATGGTAATTAAAATAATGTTGGGTAATTATTCGTAGAGGTAGACCGTGCGGAAGATGTAAAGTTATCAAAATCTACTGTTAAACTTAAAAAAAAAATGTGTAAGGATTTTAAAATTTTATTTAATTGTTACAGAAATTTAACTACTTATAATAATTTTACAATAAAAAATATTGTCTAGTCGTTTCTTACATGTAGTTCTTTGATGATGAGGTCAAAAAAACATTGGAGAATTTTTAAACAGAAATTGATGGTATTTGTTTCACCTGACTTAAAATAATAAGCAATAGTAAAGAAATTGTCTAAATTTGTTACAAAACAAAGATTTTATTCTAAAATTAAAGAGAATTTTATTCAAAATTTAATTAATCTTTATTTAAGACAAGCTTTGAAGACATTCTTTTTTTGCAAATCAAATTATATTATAAAAAATACTTCAAAACATATTTCAAATTTATTTTTGTTGATAAAAATGTAATTTCTCTAAGAATTTTTATAAATATTAAAGAATGTAAACATAAAAATTAAGATTTGCCTTCAGTATCAAAATTAGTATTTTAAAAACCTTAAAAATCTTTAACAATTTTCTTTTTATTATAAAGATGCTTCTTTTTTCGCTAATAATTATTAAATTTTGTTTAAAATGGGATGAAATTTTTTTAAAATGGTATTTTATAAATAAGAGTATATTAAAAATTGGAAAAAAAAGTAAAAATACGCTTATCGTTAATAATTATTATGCAATTTCGCTAACAATAACCATGAAAATATCGTAAAAAATTGTATAAATATATAAAAGGACTGCACAAACGAGCTTTGTTTCTCCGCATAATGTGTACTCACACTTTTTATGGTTATTCGCGGCGTCGAATAGAAAATTAATCAGACGCGTTTTGTTGCGCTTCAATCATCATCGGATTGCTGCATCTCAATTTAAACACAAAAATCGCTTAAGCGTGCGCTCGCGTACGATCGATAAATAATTGTGCAAAAAAAATTCGATCAGTAGTTTTCTTCATATTGATTAGAGTCACCTGTTGTGTTTAAAACAAGTTTCTCACTCAAAAATTACATTGTTTACACAAATTGATGATGAGAAGGAATTTGGATAGTTTTGCCAACAAATCGTAAACGAAAAATTTATTGCGAATGTTGATTGATTGAATAATTGTTGCAATGTTAAAAATTTCGCAAATGCTTCATAATATTTTAGTAAAAACATAAAGAATGAAGGATGTATATAAAAAAATTCGATTTGAATATGCAAGAATTCGAAATGGTTAAAAAATTATTTAAAAAATCTGTTAAATATTCTTCAAATGCATGGAAAATATGAAATTATTTTAATTAATCGTCCTGACATCGAATATTTTTAAATGCTTTTCTGAATTTATTCGGTGCGTTAAAAAAGTAATAAAAGTACAGGCAAAAAATGCGCGCTCGCTTATCAATGTAGGAGCTATTAACAATTCAAAGTGTTTTATTAAAAAATATATATTCAGATTTATTATTTTTTTCGTATGATAATTTCGCTCATTAAAAATTCGCCTTTTTAAGCCTAATTATGCGTGCGGTGGGTGATAATTAGGCCAAACGACCAAAATAACTTAACAATTTAAAGACATTGCGAAAAAAACGGACGTTGCTTTAAATAAATAAATAAATAATTATGAAAATTTTATAATTATAAAATTATACAATGCAAAAAAACAGTAGCGCTTTGAAATATCCCAAATACAGACTATTGTGTAAGTATGGAATTAAAACTCCTTAAAATTGTAAAAAATCAGAGTAATAGAGCCTGAATAAATAAATAAATATGAACCATCAAAATTTATTAGAATATGGGCAAGTTAGAATTATTTATTTATATTTTTACTTTTGTATACCTGTTTAGTAGTACTCGCACTAAAAATATAATAATAATTTGTCAATAGACCATACTTTCATCCCTATACTGTATACATCCCTAATATACCAGCTGTTATTGCTTTTTTCAACTGTATTAATTATTTAAATTAATTTTAGCTGATTACAGATAGGTCAGCTACATTTCTAGAACTTATATTTGCTATCTTCATCGCAATTATTTTTGTATAATTGATAACAACATACTTTTATCATTGTCATCTTGACATGTTGGTTTCAACAAAGATTCTAATTTAAACCTAAAACACGCAGCTAATCAACCAATGGCATAATGCAAAGAGAAAAATAATGCAAACAAACACAAAATATTATACAATAGAACACGTTTATGAATACGTTAAACTAGATTTTCCATAAATACATGGAAAAAATATAATTATTATTATTACTATCATTGCACCGTATTTTTCGTTAAATTAGCACCACAACAAACAACAAAACAATTATTTTCATCATTCATCAGCATCATTTGAGAAAAATCGTGCCGATACATACAATTAGCATCAGAAATATTAATTATTTACTCGCAATACATAATACACAAGTCGCATTGTTTTTTCTAATATTTATATCCTTGATAGTAACCGATGTCAAAGTCAACGCATTTCGGATAGATGTTGCAAGCAATAATATTAATAAACGACGCCACAAAAAAACAATCCGAGGATTTTTAGCGAAGAATTGCTAAAAATGCGTTTGTTTGCTTACGATTGGGAAATAAAAAAAATATCATAATAACACGCGACATAGCGTCTAATTTTTTGTATATGTTTTCATTGTTAGTGCCCCAAATTATTTTTTAGCATCGCCATGTTTCTCAAACATTCAATTTTTGATTGATTTTCTTTTTGCTGGAAAATTTTTGCTATTTCTTCCGATTTTTCTTTGATCTTTCGGCATTTTCCATCAAATTTTTTATAGTGTTTTATCATTATTGCCAGAAGAATGAGAAGAACTGTGTTCTTCTTGTTTTTCGCGCAATTTTGACGAAATATGTTAAATGTTGTGATGAAAAATGCCGAAAATCAAAGAAGAAATTGCAAAATTTCCGTGCGCAAAGAAATTCCATCAAAAATTGAATGTTTGAGAAACATGACAATGCTAAAAAAATAATTTAGCTCACTAAAAATGAAAATTTTTATTTCAATCATAAAAATGCGAGTTGGAATATAAAAATTGCGACAGCGTCGTCAGTTTTTCAAGCATTAACTCACTCACTTCGATAGGCGAAGCGAATTTCGCGCGCGCTTTTTACCATGCACACATACACACACACACACGATACATACGATGATGATGATGATGTGGGCTATTTATAGCCTCTGTAATGATGTGTGGTGCTAAATTTAGCCCCCAATTCGATCTATTCCAAAATTTATTTCGCGCGCTGTGCCGCAACACGCTTCTGCTCTCTAGGGTATATATGTAACATATGTGAGTGCACGTTTTTTTTCTTTCTTCTTGTCAGTGAGAAATGAAAAAGTTGTGAATGAACGCTTTAATTTTAAAACGTTAATTTTTTGTTTTTGTTGTTGTTGTTGTTTTATCATCATTTTTTTGTGCGTGGTGGCGGTGTTGCAGGATAGATATTAATAAAATGAAAAATGATGTAAGTAATAATTGTGTGTATGTGTGTGTGTGTGTGCGGCGTTAACATTGAGATTGGCACGCGATTAAAACTATATTTTTTTGCACGCTATTAATGTTCTGTTGCGCGCGTTTAAATACATAGGCAGCCGTTGTTACATATTCCATATAATGGAAAATCGTTAAATGCCATGTAGATTAATTCATATAATGACGTACTTAGTTTAGGAGTAGTAAATGTGTGGCATGTTTTGTCAACCGGTGACAAAATGATATTCTTATTCTCGTCTCTTTATACATAAGGATTACGCTAATCTTAGACTTTGTTCAGGTTGTATAGTATAAAGGGGAGGATGAATGCTTTACTATTTTTATATACCGGTAGTGAGCTATATTTCCTCCAATTTTTGTTGTAATAATGCACCTTGAAGAAAAATATTCAGATATATTAAGTAATTCGATGAGTTTGTGCCCGATTTGCGTGTTGCCAGAAACATGCCTTTTTGACTGTGCTGTTATCATGAATTTTATCCTGATATTATTTACTGACTGTGAAATACAGGTCTAGTGAGTCAACATAAGCTTAAAAAAAGTTAACTTAAATTAAGTTGTGTGCAGGGTTAGTATTCAAAATGGAAAATGATAAGTTGCACATGCGACAGGTCATATTATACGAATTTAAAAAAGAAGTGAGTGTTGGTACTGTTATAAAAAATAATAAAGACGTTTATTTGGATCTCCAAGAACAGTTAAAAAGTGTTTTGGTCGATTTGGAAATGGTGATTTCAGTTTAGACGATCAATCACGCTCTGCGCGACCTTTCGGCATTAATAATGACTGTATCCGTGATTTGGTAAATAATAATCCAAGAATTTCGACTTAACACATTGACCGCCTTGTCAGTCACCCGTGACTGACACTGGAATACTCCATTGGGGCTATGTCAGTCACCAGTGACTGACACTGAGTACTAATTTTAACTTTTTTAACTTGCCATTCAGTGCATCAACGTAAGTTAAATAATCATATCTCTACATAATTTATTAAATATAACTTAAAAACAAAAATTTTTTTTTACATTTTATGAAAAAGCTTGTTGGCAGTCAATGTATTAAGAGATTGCTGAGAACTTAAATGTTAACAAATCGACAGCATTTCGCAATTTAAAAAAATCTGGCTATACTTCGAAACTCGATATATGGGTTCCGCACATTCTGACAGAACGGAACAAACTGAACGCATGGCAAAGTTGGCCGCGTTAATTAAAATCACCGTTTCGAAATCGACCGAACCAC
>JARJDW010006575.1:0-18634 GCA_030264715.1 Adinopsis sp. GC000173 | reverse complement strand
TCATCATCAAATGCGTTTTAAAAAATAATATCGACCTACGTGTTCAGAATTTTTATTTAAACCATCGTTTTCAAAATAAAAGGGTGTTTCCAAACTTACTGAACTCACTGTATATATATGTACATGCGTGGGGTACCAAATAAATTTTCCACGTGCTACAAATTTATGAGACAGTTTTGGATTGCGTATTAAAATTCTACTGTTGGATAATAATTAATTATAAATGCGCTCTTGCCATTTTCCTCATCTGGAAATTAATAATTTCGTAATAAACGCAATGGTGTAATTTAATAAATGTTTTAACGTATATTATAATTAGTATTGCTGCTGCTTTTATAAATATTCACTTCAGCGAAGCGGCGAAACCGAATTTGTTGTTAATTTCACGATTTTGATAGAAAATTGTAGCGACGCACAATTTGCATATCGTCAAGATTGAAACTAACTTATTAAACTTTCGGATTAGTTTCAATAAATATTGTCATATGTACTATAAGAGTAGGATCTATGCAAATAGCATTTTAGTTGGTTAAATTTATGTAAAATTGAGTCTTGAATTAAACTTTAGCTAAGTGTATAAATTTTCGGTATGAAGCGCTTTAAACAATCAAATATCCGGAATAAAAATTTTGTTATCTGCAAGTTTAATGAATAAATTATTTGTGCCGGTTTTAATATAAATAATTTATGAGCTTTTTATTTAATAGCATTTTCTTGCGCAATTGTTATTGTTATTTATTAATATAAAAGTTGCTTGTTTTTAGATTAATAAAATATTCATGCCTCTTTATTTAGAAGCTTATTTAAATAACGATAATAAATGATATGATTCTTTTAAATATTTTATTCTATATTATTTTTACTCTCTCTTTCTCTCTCTCTCTCTTAAGGGTAGGTAATATTTTTTATTCATCTATCTTTTATTCACAATAATAAATAATACTAATCGTAAGTTGATGCATAACTATCATCTTTTCGTGAATGAATTGGTCTAGTTATAAAATAATAAAAATGTAAATATGAAATTATTATTTATTCATTGAGATATTATGCTTCATTTGTAGTTGCGTCGACCTTTCCCTGCTTTATCCTCTCGACTTGTGCCATATGATTTGAAGCAGATAAACCGTGCCTGGCATTATCTTGTGCTAATTTTGTTCTAAAACCAGAAGTTTGTGAAGATCGAAATAGTAGCGTGTAAGCTAGCTAGAGTATAATATATCGAAGATGCATTTACATTTTAATACACGCTTTATTTATGATGAAAGCGGGAATAAATCCAGTCAAGATAGTAAACGAAATGCCAATATTTGCAGAAAAAATCTATGCTCAATTAACCGCGAATAGTTGTGCATTAACGTAATAATAAAAGAGAAGTGAATTTAACTTAAAAAACTATTAATACGCAATATTAAACATTTATGAAGAAAACGGGTAAAGTGGAGCATAATATATCGAAGATGCGTTTACATCTTGATACACACTTTATTAATTACGAAAACAAGAATAAATTCAGACAGGAAAGTAAAGGACATGCCAACATTCGTCGAAAAAAATCTAAGCTCAATTAACCACGAATAGTTACGCATTAACGTAATAATAAGACACAAGTTAATTTAAGTTAAAAATGATAAATATAGCAATATTAAACATTTATAAAGAAGCAGCCGTGTGAAATGGAGCATAATATATTCAATATGCGTTTATTTTTTGATACACGCTTTACTATAATATATTCAGACAAGAAAGTAAAGAAAATGCCAACATTCGCAGAAAAAATCTATACTCAATTAATCGAGAATAATTATGCATTAAAGTAGTAATATAAGACAAGTTAATTTAACTTAAAAATTATAAATATAGCAATATTAAACATTTATATAACAACCGTGTAAAATGGAGCATAATATATCAAAGATGCGTTTATATTTTCATACATACTTTATTAATTTTAAAAATAAGAATAAATTCAAACAAGAAAGTAAAGGAAATGCCAACAATTGCAGAAAAAAAACTATGCTCAATTAACCGCGAATAATTATGCATTAACGCAATAATAAAAGAGAAGTTAATCTATCTTATAAAATTATAATTACATAATGTATAAACATAGTTTAACAAATTAAATTTACATCATCAATATACAATAAAATACAAATGTGAAAATTTTATGCATGGAAAATTCCCGTAATAAACTAAAATAATCGTGTTAGTTACTTTAACAACTAATATTATAATACAATTCTCTACAAATGATTATAAATTTGCTCTAAAATATTATTCTACACACACCAAGGCGATTGTTATACATTCGGGTGAAAACTATTTTCAGAAACAGGTATTTTGTGCTAATAACAGTTGAAATATAATTTAATAGACGAATTCCAGCATGTAGATATTACTAGTTATATATTTACTTTACACTATTGTGTTTAAATTACTTAAATGCCACTTAACATATAACTGACAAATGTCTTATATTCCACAAGTGGTTAAAATTTCCGTGTTTGCAGGTAAATGCAAGACGACGTCGTCGTATTTGAGCTATTTAATTACAATTTATTGACACGGATATGTATTTGGTTTTCACACGTTTAGTAAATATCTTAAATGTATTTTTGGCGCAACTTGTTCCATTGTATGTATGTGCTTCCAATACACATGTGATGTAAGTACTTGTTTCCATTCATGTGACATTTAACTGTAATTTGAAGGAAAAAAACCAGTACGCGTTTAAATAAACATTTCGTTATTTATTCTGTCGTATTAGCTTTGAAAGCAAACGTACAAAGAATGTGAATATTGTATTTAAAATGTTGCTGTGTTTTTCATCGTGGAAATGAATACACATATTGTAACATCGTTTAAATTTTAAATATTAATTCAATATTAATGTAATAAAATTGCCATATTTGGACCACTTTATATTTTTAATATATAAAAATACGAATTATTAATGAAAATTATGTAATCAAAATGAAACTCATTAAGTGTACAATAAAAATAATAGCATTTGTTGAATTGAAAAACATATTTATCACCTCGAAGAATTAACTTTAAAAATGAGGATCATAGTTGTGTGCATTTTAAAAAATTATAGAAGATTTTGATAGTGGCTCTAATATTCGCACATATTTTATGCATTATACCATGTCATCTTTTTTGGTTTTGCTACACAAATTACAAAATCATGAACTAGTTTGTTTCAATTTTGTGTACATTTTTACTTTTTTAACCCATGTTTCACACATAGCTAAAATTATTTATGATATAGTCCAAATGTGCTAATTTATACAATTAATTTTTGACATTCAACTAAAACTGAATTTGGTAAAAACTTTAAAATATATTATTGAAAATTATAGATAGATGGTCAACATTAGGCTAATGTAAAAAATGCAAATTTAATTATTAGTTTTGGCGATTATGTGCTACATTTGATAAATGTTTGATTGGATTATGAACGAAACATAATATATTGAATATTTTTTATATAAGACTATAAGCAGTTAGAGCACGCTCTAATAAATTTGTATGGATGTTAAATAATCTAGCCATAGCGGTGATGCTAAAACATTTACACTACTTAATAAACTATTCGAATTACTAGAGTGTTATCACAATATATTCGCAATAAATCAAATGTGATGATGAATATTATTAAACAAACAAAATCGTATTAGTGATGGTGTGATGATATTGTACACTTAAAGTGAAAGAATATATTGTATACAGATATTAATTTCTTCACGCATTAATAAATTTGTTGTTCATTAGTAGTCAATATTGCAATATTATCTATTAATATCTTTTTTTTCTGCATTTAGTTTTTTTTTTAATTTATTGACTTTATATACATTCTGTCAAATTAGTATCGGGAATTCTTCGATAAAACACAAAATCTTTATCATTGATTCAAATGGATGATGTCGCCTTTAAAGTAAGCTCTTTTTTAAATAATATAGATATATGGACGAATAATTCTATCGTCAATTCTCTTTTTCAACTTTCATTGGCTGAAAACAAGTACTTCAAAGTATTAATTTCAGTTTTAAAAGAAATTAAAATATAAGTCGGTGCGGTATCTGACGAATCATTGATAGTTCTATAATATTGGTAATTTTAACCAGGGTTTGGAGTTATATGATTGATGTTAACTTCATTTAAAGTCACTTATGGATATTGTAAAATGTATTATGAAAAAAAAACAATTTAGATATGACGTTTATTTGAATAAATGTTATATCAAACTTATTGTAAAACTACAAATAGCAAACATACTGCAAATATACCAAGTTTCTTCAAATTTATTAGGAAGATTGTACATATAGATATTAATTTCTTCATGGATTAATAAATATGTTTTTAATTAAAAGTCAATATTGCATTTATTATCTATTCCATGTAAAAGATGACAATTAATTAATATCTTATTTTTTTACATTTGCTCTTTTTAATATATCAGCTGTTATTATATATTGTAATATTTATTATGTAGACAGAAAATTAGATATGTTTTAATTTAAATAACTTTTATATCAAATTTATTGCTAAACTATAAATAGCAAAAAAATCATAAATTATTTTATGAAATGCAAATGTAAAGAAATTATAGTACCCACACTTCTTCAAATATACAAAGTTGCTTCAAATTTATTACTAGAGTTTGCCGTTCCTCATCCAATATACTTAGTATACATAAAATGAAATCACATCACCCCTGTAATTATGTTTTTGACTAGTTATACGTAGTAGCGCCTATATTCTATTTTTAGTCGTATATGAAATCAAAGATATTGATATGCTTTTTAATTAAACCGCAATATTCGGTTGCTTTATGTGTAGAAACGGATTTTCGCAAAGCTCATCATATTTATAATTATTTTCAGATTACGTTAACACACTCTGATGTGTACCAAAAGAAAAGTTAATCTATATCATCAATCTAATTAAATACGAAATAATGAAATTTCGTCAAATAAAGTAACATTAATTTGAATAATTAATTCATTGACGCTGAGTTTATGTGTGATATAAAAGGCAAACAATTCATTTTATGGCGTAGCATAAAAATGCGTTAATATAAATCAGCAAAAATATTTACTTTAATGTTCGTAGTATCAATTTTTTTCAATGTTACGACACTGCAAAAAACATGTATTACATATTTTAATTATTTCCACACATCGCAAAAGTTTAGATTAGCTTGAGAATATATAGAACCAAAACGAATCTATAAGATATCTATTATTTCAGATGATCATAAAATCACTCACATTTTCACGAACGTCATACACAGCATAGTTTGATGTGATGCTTGGGTAATAACAGTGTCTACCTACTTACATATTCTTAAATACACCAACAGGGATTAAAAATGTTACGTTGTCGACTTTAATACTACATATTCATCCTAAATAAAATTGACTAATTTGCAAAACCGCATATATTTAGATTAACTTGAGGATGTCAAACCAAACCGATTTTCACGAACGTAATAATCATCATCATTAAAGAACCAAAGAAATTTCGTCAAATAAGGTAACATTAATTTGAATAATTAATTCATCGACGCTGAGTTTATGTGATATAAAAGGCAAACAATTAATTTTATGGCATGGCATAAAAAATGCGTTAATATAAATCAGCAAAAATATTTACTTTAATGTTCGTATCATTTTTTTTCAATGTTACGACACTGCAAAAAACATGTATTGTACATTTTACGTTATTTTATTGTTATTGTACGATGACAACATATCATAGAGAATATATTTTTGTTAAAGCTTTCCTATATAGATAAGTTAGTCCATTTTTATGATTACTTTACAAATAAACGAACATTGTTATTTGTCGAGTGGATTGCAATCGTCAATAAAAATACTATTGGAAAATATTTGGTTTGCGAGCGAATTAACAATGCTTGTGTTATTTCGTTGATGCAACGTATATAACTAATAAATGTTGGCGACACTTTAACGAAAAAATTTATTTAAGCATTTTTGCCTCGAAGCAACAGCCACAGCGCGCTGCTGCTGCTCTTTGGATGTGCATAGTGGTGGGTTGTTCCTATAGCTAGGCATTAGTCATCGACCGCGTCGACCTCACCCTTAAGCATCTTACAAGGAATTCTCGTAAAGAAAATCGAAAACTATTTCGTACTAGACCGAATCTTCAAAGCAAAAAAGAATTTTTCGGCACGACTAGGCTCGAGAACTCGTTATTAAATATTATTGAAGCGGCGTTTAATTTTTAATTTCAACATTTTTTCTGCGTTCGCGTAGAAGGAAGAAGAATTTCAGGTTTTTCCACACCCACATGTAATATTTATTTGGATTTTCGATTATTGATTTGAAAGTCCATCAAATTTTAAATTATTAATTTCGTCGCTTTATTTATTCAGTTTTTTATTCATCTCGCCTAAATATTTGGTAAGATTACTTTAACTATTTATTATTTATAACTGAGCATATAAATATAGCTATTTTTACATATAATTTTACAATGCATGGAGGTTAATTAATTAAAATTGTAAATATTTAACTCATAACCTGATGAAATAAAAGCTTTTTGTTTATTTATTTTATTAACAAGCTTAATTTAAAAATGAATTTGATATTCATTTATTCTGTCAGGTTTCATTTTAACTATTAATTATTTTTAACTGAAAAGTATGTTGGTGCATGGAATAAATTGGAAAGTACAATAGCATAATTCCGTTTTTATGAGTTTAATATGTGATATTTAAGTGCAAAATACGTTTTAATTTTAAAGTTTTCAACTAAGAAAATGTTTTCCATTACTGTGCGGATAATTAGTGGTTTGTTTACAAATAATGCAATATAACCATTTTCTGCAAACAGAGTACTGTTTAAAATAATTTTCACTTTGTCGGATTTCATCTTTTGATTGAACCATGCAATAAACACTTACTTCTAATAAATGACAAAATTAAAATAAATATTATATTTTGTTGGCAACTAAGTAATTGCCAATTTGTTCAATGAAATAAGAGAGTTTTTGTTTTAAATTGAAAAAACTATAATCTATTAAGTAGTGTCCATTTTTTTCGATGACCCTTTTTCATCTTTCTGGTGATGGGTATGATTTCATTCTCATTAAGCTCAACTGGTCGATCTTTTAACGTTGGTCACCTTTTAGGGAAAAATTTCTAGAACGGAATTTTTCAAACCAATTTCGGCATTGCCTTTCTTTAAGAGCTTCATCACCATAAACATTACGTAACTTTTTGGAGGCTTGTACTGCGTTCTTTTCTTTACAGAAATCAGAAAGCAAAATATGGCAAAAATGTTCGTTTTTGCACTCCATATTAATGTTGAGGTAAAAAAAAACAATATGAGAAAATGTCAACGCAATTAATTTGTAAAGCTAGGTTAGGAGGACAGCTAACATAGATAAGAAGAAGATGATCATAGCATTTACAGATATGAATGGAAGTTATAAGTATCTATTGTATAACTGAAATCGGCAATTACTTAGTTGCCAACCCGATAATTGAGTACATAGGTACTATATAGTTATTAAAATATATATAAGACGGACAGAAAATATAATTAAACATTTCTTAAAATTGCAGCATTTCTAACAAAGAAAATGTTTGTTGACAAAAACCCGTGAGTAATTAGTAGTTTGTTGACAAGCAAGAAAAATGATAAATAAGAAACACTTTAAAACAGACTATTTTTTGTCTCCTAGATATTAAAAATGAGAATCTTACATTAACTACAATACATAAAAACTATGCTGCTTCTTTCCAACAATAATAAACATCTCTATATATACGTGCACATATTATTTTATTGTGTAAATAATATACTAAAATGTTTGTGTAGACAGTAGATAATATAAAAAGTTAAATGTAAAATGCTTTAGTAATATGTGCGGAGGAATATTTTTCGATCAGTGTCTTGAAGTTATTAAAGTTAAGTCTAACTAATGAAACTCTTAAATGCCTCACTTCTCAATACGATCATCATCATCTAAACTCCGCCACTAATTGGTAACAACGCCATTGGGAGACAATTGATACACCAACTTTGATAAGGGTTTGCGGTGACTTTACTTATCAATATTAGAAACAGTTTGATTGACTTGCCCTTGGCACTTATTGCATATCACTGATTTTCCGCTCAGTGGGGAAACGAATTTAAAAAGAAAAAGAAAAACCGTCGATTTAAGATGTCAATTCACATTCAACAAATGATGAATGCTGTAAATGTTTAAACAAGCAGAAATGAAATGAATGAAAACATTTCAAATAAATAATTCCAACATGGTGGAAAATAAAGTTCGCCGCGCACAGCGAACAGTATGCCGGCCCCAATCTACAGAAACAGCTTTGATAAAAAGTGCGCGCGGATGGAAAATAATTAATTATTAATTAGTGAGGTGCATTAAATCAACACAGGATATGAAAATATTTACCGGAAGATAAGTTTTCGTTATAAGATAATTAAACCATGCATGGTTTTGCAAGCTTGCAACAAGATTTCGTATGTATAAAGTACATATACATACCTAGGGTATATCTAATTTAAATTTTACGTTATTAATTAACTTTAATTTGTGCGCCCAACAACATCGATTATGAATTTGTTACTATAAAACAATGTGAAACTTTTCAAGCTCGTGAAAGAGATTTTGTGAAATTTCAATAAAACGCACATAAAAGCGCCGGGGCAATAAAAAAGTTGGTTTCGCCTATTAAATAATTTTTATTTATTCATTGTTTCACATAAACATCTTCCAACATAAACATACATTTTGCCAGCATGGGCTTTTAAACAAATCCCCGGACAAATTTTCAACTGTGTCAACTTTAACCGCGTCTGCCTGTCGATTATTATTTATTCAAATTCGCAATTTCAATTTTTATTTTAAATGAAATCACGCGTACTTTCACGAACGTCATAATTGACATCAAAGAATCTAAGAAACATTTCGATTTTTTAAATTCATTTCTTAAGCATAGTATCGTTTGATATGACATAGGGAAAAGTTGGGTAATGGCGAACACCGGGTAATGCCGCAACCTGGTCTAGATAGACCAACAAAAATTATTAAGTCTAGAGATCAGAAAAACGCATCAGTATCTTATAAACATTGTGTAAGCTTTCTCAACGTTTCTCAACAAATAAATTCGCAGTCTTTGTATATACTATTTTGTGTTTTCTGTTATAACTGAAAAGCGCATAAAATTCAAGCCAAATTATTTCAATGTATAATAATTATTTCTGGATCTGATATTATATGTACAAAGAGGCATTCTGCTATGCATTGTTGAATATTTTAAGACATAATTTGCATTAGAATGCCCTTCACATCTTCTTGAAAAAAATTGTCCAACAGGGCAATGACGTTTCTATATTAATTTGATATGAATTTGGAAAAGGCAACGAATGATGGTTTAGATGTGAATTATGTTCGGAATGATTTCTGCGGAATGCAGTTTACAGGACATCTCTAATAACTACAGATGTGAGTTTTGTATATTTAACGATAAGTTTACAATATGTAGCATTTTTACCTAATTTATTTGTTACAGCGTTATTACCCTACCAGTTTTGGTATTACCCCTTCATGGTTAATGAACTTTTTTTGATTTTTTAATATTGAATTACATTAATTAAGAAAATTTTTATATTCATTTAGATAGCATATTTGTTGCCCTTTCATTTACATTAGTTGCAATTTACTCGTTAGTTGCTATTTAAGAACAATTACCATTTATTCTTAGGGGTGTAGGATTCCCCTACTCTCCCCTAATAGTAGTACCTTTGCGACATTAATATTTATTTTAAATAATTAAATTGACTAATTATTTGCACAAGTCGCATATATTTAGCTTAGCTTGAGGATATATACAATGAAACCAAAACGAATCTATGATATATTATTTCAAGCGATCAGAATAAATATTTACTTATTTTTGATAAGAGATTTTATTTCGTACAAATCGATGGCGCTCGTATTTTATATATGGCAAATATTTAATAATTATATGTGGTATTTATTCAAATATTGTTGGCTGGCGTGCAATTCCAATAAACTAGATTTTATTAGACAAACAAATACAATAAAATACTATAATGAGCATCTTAAATTACTTACTCAACTTTTTTGCCTCTATTCCACCCATTATCTTAAACCAAACAACTATTTATTATTTTTACTGTTTTAAGCATTTAATTTAGTAGAACGAAACTCATATTTGCTCTAATAACTGGACGTTTTATATGTTTATCAATATCTTCTAATACATTAAATTTTATTAACTATACTTTAGATGATCGTAAGAGTGGATCTTAATATTCAATTATCATAAGTTAAAGATAAATTAATTTTGTTTTTTTTCAAGCAAAATGATTAAAATTTTACAATGGAATCGTGTTACCTTTTATCCTGGAACTTGTTTGATGATTTATTGTGTTTTATACAAAGTTTATGCGCAAGTTTTCCTGTAGGTGGAATGTGGAAAATGGTTTAGAAAATCTTTAATAACAAATAATTAATTTATTAAAAGCATTATGTAATATTAGGTAAACAGGGTTGAAGGTTTAATCGATAGTAAATTGTTAAATATTTTAAACAATCAGGTCTATAGCTCTATATTTTTTATAATTATTATTCCATCCATTAAATAATCGGATTACACAAATTCATTATTGAAACTAAATACGTGCACTTTTAAATCCAATTTAGCAATTAGTACTAGTATTATGTATTTCATTTTTTAAATTCCTTTTTATGGAAATAAATTTCATAACATAAATGTTCTTTTATATTCAGTTAATTAAGAAAAATCTTAATTGGGCACAATAAAGAATAAAACATTTTCATTGTAGGCTAATTTACGAGTCTATTACTGATTTCAAGAATAGACCTACTTTTTACTAGCGTTTATTGTGTTTTACTTCAATTATCACATAATTGTAATGAAGTAAAATATAGCTAGTTTTTATTCACATGCATAATAGTGAAGTTTATGAAGCATCGAAGTAGGTATTTATTTAAGTGAAGAAAATATAAATTGATAGTTAAAAATAAACTTGAAGGAACGTTTTCCCATTATTTTGTTTATCTTTGGCACAAATACAACTTCGACAAAATATTATTATAAAGGAATGTTGTATTTGTATATACTATATAAATGTGCAATGTAGGTACGTTTATATTTACACGCCGTATTGCATACAATATTATCGACATTGAAATCTTAGATTCGCGCTTGCATTATTATTGAATAATATTTGAGCAACACTGTTCGAGTCATGTATTTTTAACTGTTAATTAAACTATACCAACGTGTATGTTAAAAAGAAGTATTTCCATGTTAATTATTAATTTAATAACGACATAAATATACAGCGTCGTGGGGTGGAGGAGACGTGCATCATGGGATAATTAACAAATATTATCTCACAAACGTGAATGAATTCAAGTTTTGCTCTCTATCTTCCAAAATTGAAATCAAATTAAAAAACAATTTTGATAAAAAGTTGCCCTATTTTTTACGTAGATTGGGATTTTGAACTAAAAATGGGTGTTTCCATTTGAAAAAACAAAGTTGATGTCAAAATAATCATGAATGAAGCTGCGATCATGGCCAAAAGTAATTAATACCATTAAATTTCCCCTTTAATTTTAGCCAACTTTTATTCGAAACATTTTTTTCCTAAAATGCATTGTTTCAAAGTTATTAGCCTGTCTCAAGTTAAATGGACCACCCTGTATTATATCAAGCAATTCTGAAATTACTCGCCTTTTCATGAAACTCATAATCGTGATCAAAGGTCATAAGAAACATTTCGATTTTTTAACGAAAATTAATGTATTTTTAACTGTTAATTAAACTATACCGTGCATGTTAGAAAGAAGTATTTCTATATTAATTATTAATTTAATAAAGACGTAAATATACAACGTGGTGGGGGTGGAGGAGACGGTTGCATCATGGGATAATTAACAAATATTCTCTCACTAACGTGAATGAAGTCAAGTTTTGCTCTAAGAAGCATCAAATTACTTCTTTTTTGCTTTGAATATTAACCTCTCGGCTTACTAATTTCGAACATATTTTGTCTTCAACGCAGTAAAATCGATGTTTTAAAATGCCAAGTTGTTCAAGTGTACTACGAGTGTGTGTTGTATGAGAATGTATGTAAGCTTAATATACAAGTACGAAACTATAACCACAAATCATCCTTTTAGTCTGGCATATAATGCAAAATACTCAATTATAACAGGATGTTTATCACATTATGTTCGAAATTAAACAAAGATGATTTGATAGAATTGTGTGTTGCATATAGGCGCTCCTATATTAATTATATTTTATGGAATGGAGGTGTAAAGCTCTTTGATCTTCTATGCATGTGTTTTTATATTTTAATTTAAAGCAAATACGTCATAGAAAATATTAATTAATCTTTGCCGTAGTGTAATAAATTAATTAATATTTATTTTAATTTATTTTCATTACTTATTAACCGGTTGCATAGTATATATTTACAAATTTATAGATACCATAGAAATACGGTATATGAAAACGCAATTTGATGTTGTGTTGATGCGTAATTATTAAAATATTTAAATTGGATTAAATTCGAATTAATTTGGGTTTCAGACAGATCCTTTAGATACTGACCTAGTGCACATTTATACGTTGTTAGTTACTATATCTAGTGTAATTTCTCCGATCTTCAACCTATATATGTACATATTCGCTATGCAGAAATGTATTCAATTTATGACACATTGCAAGGAGCAAAAATAATGCAGGCATACCCCGATTAACGTCGCCCCATTGAACGCTGATTGAATATAACGCTGTTTTACTTTAACTTAAAAAATTGAAATTTTGTTAAAATCTGTGCATTTAAAACTATTGTAGTAGCACTAGTGGCTGACTATTGTTACAAGAATTTTTAATAAACATTATTATGCATTTATTAGTTTATCATAGAAATGCATATAAAAAAGATAATGTAATAAGTATGAGAAGAAATGTGATTATTGCAAGCAAGATAGTATCTAGAAAAAAGAAATATTATATACATTGTTTTCCGCTGTTTTTCTTTACGTTCCAAGTTACTTATTGCGACTAACCGCGATAAGCGGGGTGTACCTGTACCTACTTGAGCTATTTGAAATTTTTTTTTGTTCCAAAATGAGTAAGCCATTTGCGTAATATACCTGTTTTTCTATGTAAAAAAGTCGTTTTCGATATGAATTTTTTTGAAACCAAGTAAATGCAAAAACTTAACGTATAATTTTTACAATATTTACATAATTTATAATTAATATAATCTAGGAAAGTGATACTGCTTATAAAGACAACTTTAATACAATTATTTGTTATGAATTCAACGATTAATTATTTCAATTTTTAATTAATCATCAAAAATTTCACTTAATTTTGCTATAATTTATTATTGTTTTTAACAATATACAAAAATGAAATATTTTAAAGTCTATGACATATTTGATGAAATAGTTGGTAAATATTAAAAAATGGGAAGAAAAAAAATGAAAAAAAGTTACTAAATAACAATAAATTTAACAAATAATGCAACTAGCTCACCTATTTTAGAACAGAGGTAGAATTTTTTGTCCAGCATAATAATTTTTATTAATATGAAACGGTGACCACACAAAATGATGCTGTGGCAATCAACACATTGTGTTGCTACGTATAATACTTGTCGACCTTTTTTTCTAACATATTTAAATCCCGCGATAAAAGACCTTTTTGTAAATGATCAATTTACTCTGCAGTAAACAAAACATTACTGGTTTTTGCCTGCCGACAAAATCTTGTTCATAAACCTCAAACGCTGTAGTTCATATGAATCAGTAAATATTATTATTATGGATGCTTAGGAAAATGCAATCGAATAATTACTCCATAAAATAAAAGTAAGAAATAATGTTATTTTACAAAATAGAAGAAATATTAGTTACATAGGTAATTGTATTATAAACCATTTTAAATTAATATTAATAGTTTAAAGTTCACATGAGATACCTAGTTACTGTGCTTTAATGTAAAACGCTCCTCTTTGAGTTAGGGTAATTAGAGGGGAAGAAATGGTCCTATTGGGTGTTGTTAGTGGATATGAAATTATAATAAAAAAGGAATAAGCTTACTTAGACTAATAAGGCTAAAAATGATAAATTTCCAGAAAAATATAATAATATAAATAAATAGAGAACGTCCTGGCCCTGTTAAACTTTTTGAAAGATTATAACTTTTTGATGTTTAAGTTTGAATATCAACAGTGTAATGTAATCCTGGCACGTTATCGCCCGGCGGTCCCTAATCACAAATTTGCATATCTATTAGCTAAAAAGCAAATTTCTTTGCGTTTTATGTAGTTTCCTACAAGTGTAATAAATTAGTAGATAGTTTAAAACATTTAGTAGATAGTGGAGTTATCATTTTAGTGGCTCCCTCGAGACTAATATTCCATATTATATACCTATATATATAATTCAATTATTAATGACATTTATATCTTATCATTTTCGGTTTAGTGTAATGTGAAATATGCCGATTTGATTTACTACAAATTAATATAATTTATCACAGTTCGCTCCCCACTCCTCACATAGATAACAATAAATTTTCTCTCATTCGCTGATAATGACATTAGGTGTTTTCGCGGCATAGTTTATGGCAGCGTTTATTACATATATGCAGAAAAAATAATGAATATTTATGTTGGTTTAGGCTTCATATACGAGATATAGACACTGTAGATACTCTATGTATAAATCTTGACTTTTTTAAGATGAAAAAATGAATTTATTAGAAAATGTACTTTGCGAAATTACACAACTTTCATATCTTTCGTTAGAAAGTTTCGACTCTTGTGTATATGGCCCTTATTTTTCTCTTTAAAAAATACCAACTTTCATTCTCTTTTGCTCTTTTTTATATCACCAAAATGTGTATGGATGTGTGTTGGGATGTGAATATATACCTATAAATAAAAAAAGATGCGATCCTCTCGTGCATAAACCCAAGAGATGTTTCTTTTATAATGTATATTTATATCAACAACTTTTTCTTTTCCTTTAAGCAAATTTAATTATTTATGGTTTAGAAAAAATGAGATATGTAACGCGAAGCACACACATATCTGCGAATCTAACAAAGGGAATAACAATAAAAAAATATATAGCGTAGGCAGCGTATGCCTCAACGAAATAAATAAATTTTAACGCATGCAAAGATTTACCTTATACAAGGGTTGTTTAATAAATAATGCAGGCAACATAGGTAGTACATACGTACAACATACTACACTGTAGTATTTTATGTGCTTCGGAAAAAGTGTACATTTTCAGAGATTTTTATTACTTAATCATTCCTTAAAATATAAATGAGTGCGCTGTGGTGTGTAGGTAGGGGATATTGGAAAATAAAATATTGATACTACAATTTACTTTTCATATATACCTACCAGCAGATGTAATTAAACTAATCAAATCCATATGCATTAAATTAAATTATTGTTTATTATATTCAGATTAAGCAACGCATGTATCTCCAAATCCATAATCAAATTGATGATAATAGGCTAATGCTGCTACATGCACAGTAAATAAAATGTATATAAATTTGAACAAAAATAATTATTGAAACTGGATCGTATACTAGTCATATGTCGCCAAATTTGCGTCTAAAGACTTATTTAGAATATATTTTATTTACATGTCCAGTATATATTATATACAGATGGGTCTACTCGAAGATGGCATTACTCGAATCTGTTCATGCTTTTTTTACATATTTTTAATCAACATGTTAAATTGCAGAAGGTTTTTTGGTAGTTTTCGTTGGAGTAAATATTAAATAAAAGTATTTCTAACCCTCATGAAATTAGTCCTTATGATTCCATAGGGCCAACATAATTTTTTTTATATTTTGTAAAAATCGAGTATATCGTACCTACACGTATATATAAAGATGGGACTACTCGAATCCATTTTCATGATTTTTTTACATATTTCTAAAAAAAAATGTGAAATTGCGGCAGAGTTTTTGGTAATTTCCGTTAAGGCAAATCTTAAATAAATGCATTTTTAATAATTATTTTAATATTTTGTAAAAATCGAATATATTAAATTAGGGTTTACTAGCTATGTAATATGTTTATATTTATTATATGTTTAAACGTTTCTTCCAATAAAACATTTTATATCAAATAAAATATTCCCAATATAAATCAAATTGATAAGTTTTTGCTTAAAAATGAAATGGTATACAAATAGTAAGTACACATTTTGTATACCAATAAAAATATTCTAGAATTAAATAATGTCAGTATTTAGTACAATAATATCTTTAGACGATAAGCTGGGAATATAAATAGTACCAATAACGTACTAATTATTAAAAAAATATATTTTTTTGACATACAGCGATACTGTATATATTACTGTATTTTACAATGTGATTAAATAGGTATATCAGAAAAAAAGTAAAAATATTTCTATAAATTGCCTAGTTTTTATGCAAAATGCAATCAGATTTATTCCATTTGATTTATTTAACCAAAATAATTATATAATTCACATTAACCATAAATGGAAATTATGTAACAGTCTAAAATGTATGACAAAGTTGAGTGATTGATCGTATGATTTTTTCCGCAATGATTTGGCATAATTTTCTATCTCGAAAAAAATCTATCGTTTGATTGATTCTAGTATTTTCATAGACTGTAATAAAGAAGCAACAAAAATTAATAAAAAAATGATTGATTGATGAAGACTGAATTTAATGCAAGTTTTCGGTAACTATTCAGAATTTAAATTGCTTTATATGCATCTACTAGACTTTTTTTTATTAAGTACGTACCATTATTATTATTATCATTTTGTCGAAAATCTATCATTTATGTAACTTAATCTAAATTACAAATTGATTAAATCATAATGATAGCAAAATAATTTATGTAATTGAAATTAATCAATAGACTAATAGCATATTGCTTACTCAATCTTTTTACTGCGTAAATGTTGCTTCCATCATTAATTGTTATCTGGTTTGATCGACATAAATTAATGTTTGTCAAGTTAGGTTCGGTATACGAGAAGTGAAGATGAAAAAAGCAGTTATTGGTTTCTTTAACTTTGATTAAGCAATTTTAATATGCAGATGAACTTTCAATCCAGTGCACAATATTCATTTTATTATCTTTCACATTTTGCTTCCTGTAGCTGCTGTAACAGTTAAGAAATACCTATAGAAGGCATTCTTATCCTGATTTATTGCATGCCAGATAAAATATCTGGAAAAATCGTAAATTAAATAATATCTATGTTTATCACAATTGTGAAAAAATAACATTAAGAAAAGTCGCACTTGATGGCAGCGGATAATAAATTATTGCCAAAATTTTATTATCAAGAATAAGTAAATGAAAAGAGAGTCTAATACTGTAATAGTTTTGCGATTGTTATCTTCATTTATTTCTTAGCGTAGTAAAAGACAAAGGTTACGATTTTCTAAATTACGTTACATAAAATACATTAGCTTCTCTACTTTTAAAGTTGTATGGATTTTTAAATTGAAAACAATTTCTATTTCAATGCTCCTTTTAAATATATTAAAAAACTACGTTTGACTGAGATGCACACTGTTAAATTGTCTTTTTAGCGTAAAAATTGTTTCATCTGTAAAAAGCCAATTTAAATTTCAGCATGCATTATATAAAAATATAATATTTCTAGATGTTTTTAATATCTAGCTGTCTTGTTAAAAATATATATTTTCATTTACGAAAAAAAAACATCTTAAGTATGCCATTTTTGAATTATAAATAAAATTACTTTGGTAAATATTTCAAGAAAAATTCCATAAATATAAAGAGAGTAGGAACAAATGTTATTTACTTTATTCTTAAGTTTTTTTATAACAGTTGTTTGTTATATGGTATTTTTGTTATTAAGCCATTGGGTATTTATAATTGTGTTCATATAGTGCAAGTAAACTGAAAAGTTCTCGAACAACAGGTGTATATTTCACTAATCTATTATAATAATTTTCAAGATGAAAAAAAAAATGAGTATAACAATTTAAATTGTTTTTTTCCTCAAATAAAATTTCGTAGCAAATTCAATATAATACACTCACAAAACAAATATCTAAATTAATATAATTTAGTATTAAAAAATAAAAAAGACGTACAAATCATACAGGGGTAATGGCAAAACTGGTAGGGTAATGGCGCTCTAACAAATAAAATAGATAAAAAAGCTACATATCGTAAACACGTCTTTAAATATACAAAAATTACATTTATAATAACCAGGAATATCCTGTAAACTGCATTCTATATAGACTATCTCGAACATAATTCACATCTAAACTATCATTCGTTGCCTTTTCCAAATTTACATTAAATTGAGCTAGGAGCGTCATTACCCCGTTGGGCAAATTTCATTTTAAGATGATGTGAAGAGCAATCTAGTACAAATTATATCTTAATATATAACAGTAGCAATAAATGCTATTTACTTTATTATTAAGTTTTTTTCTTGTTTGTAACATAGTATTTTTGTTTAGCCATTGCGTATTTATAATTTCACTCAAATAGTGCAT
>JARJDW010006570.1:0-10193 GCA_030264715.1 Adinopsis sp. GC000173 | reverse complement strand
TCATCCAACACAAGCTAATTAATTTCAATAAATATGCGGACATTTAAATAAAATGTGATGCTGTTACCTTTATAGAATAATTTATAAATATGCATGAGTTTATAATTGCTGAAAATGAACGGATTTTAATAATCTGCCGATTTATTTTTAGCCACGCGTTTAATTGAAAAATCAAAACATATTGATGTATGATATATATATATTGTGTGGGAACATGTTTATTCTTCACTGAATAAATTGAAAATCAAAATGTTGTTAGTTTTGGATTAAAAATAATGAATTATTTTTATGGTTAGAGATGATGCAATGTCATATATCTGTCACATTTGTTATTTTAAAATTGTGTTTTACTGATTTTTGCTTAAACAATACTAGAGCTTAAAATATGCGAAATTTGCCAATGTAGAGAACATTTGTTATATTTTTGAGTTTTGCTTTAAGAATGCGGCCAGTGCCTGTGTTAAATTCGACTTTTATTATGGAGATTGTGAAAATCGCCTAATTGACATACTTTCGTTTATATTAAAAGAAAATTATGAAATTACGTAATGTATACCTCTAATGTTAAAAACATTTAAGATAATGCAAAAATATATTTTTTTAGAATTTAGCTTGAAAAAAATGCAACTAAAACGACTAAAATTTAGCGTGGTGCTTTTAATTGCAATACTATTTGTGCCTGCGTTTATTTGGAGCTTGATTCTTGAGAACAAAAAATTCCCTAATGAAATCCTCTGAAATTATGTAATATATCTCTGTTAAAATGAATTAAGAATTAAATTAATATTGAACTAAGTTACATGTTTCAGACATGAAGATGTTATAAATTATAATCGAATTAATATTCGAGTGTTCTGTAAATGTTAGAATGTCTCACTACTCTTCTAGAGTTCTAGAGTCTAAAAAACGGAGAATAGTAAACAAAAAAAATGTTGTTTTGTTGAATTTTGTTTACGAAACAATTAAGTGTGAGTAAAGTAACTGAAAGCAGCCCGATTCTTAAGAATTTTGAAAATCGCCTAATTGAGTTCTTCGCTTCTATGAATGAGAAAATATGTAGTTACATATCTATCTCTAAAATTATAAATCAAATTAACAATAATTGAACTAAGTCAACCCGCTTTATATCGGTAGATATGTTTCAGGATGCTTTAAATTTTAATCGAATTAATATTTAGGTAAGTACTTTGCAAATATTTAATAAAGAAGAAATACATGGTTACTATTTACCTATTTGTATGCTGACTGCAGTTTCGACTTTTGTCAGTCAGCCAGCATATAAATAAATACTAAAACTAAACCATGTATTTCTCCTTTATTAAATAAATATTATTGAGTTTTGCAAAGTAAAAAGTTCTTCGTCATTCTTTGCAAATGTCAGAATGTAGTACTATTTTTCTATTAATTGTAAGTCAAGTAGCTGAAATTTTGAATGATTCTGATTGTACCTGTATTGAAAGCAGCTTTGCTTCTATGAATGAGGAAATACATATATAATTTCACATATAATTAATTATAAATGTCTTAAATTTTAATCGAGTTCAATACAAATGTTTGAATGGGACACTATTTTTCTTCTTAAATTATTTAGAAACTGTTTTGCCATTGAATGAAAATTTAATCCGTCCGATTGCGCCGAAATAAAGAAAGAAAGAAAGAATGAAAAAACTAGTAGGTATGGGTATAACACCGAATGCTTTTCACTTATTATTTGAAAACTTTTATCAAATTCCATGCGGCAGCGCCAGATAGTGAAGTAAAATCGTAACGCAAACATTATTCTTTTATCCTACTTACATATTTACACATCCATAGACATTCTTTCAGAAACGAAAAATTCGATTTTCGGTTTTTTTCTCAATCAGATGCGGCTGAAAGCACAACATATGTTCCTGTATTTGTTTTTCTCTAAATATCGATTTCGTTCGCTTGTAACGAGGCAATATAGCAACCACAGCAGCAGCAGCAGTATCCGAAGAACGAAAGAGAGAAGGAGAAAAAAACACTCTCGATTAATCGTTCGCGTGAATTGCGCCGCGCTCATTGACATTGACATTAATAATTTTCGATCAGTTCTAATAGATAGTTTACGTGCGCGGCCGTGCATCGTTTCGGCGGAGGCCGGGCGATTAATTTTCGTTTTACGTCAATACACAAAACCAATACAACACACAAGACGATCGGTCTTTCGATGCAAATCCAGGATCGGGTGGAAGAGGATTTTCCCGTCACACACTTTATATATTACGTTTTCAGCGCATTATTAAAACCAACAGGAAGAGCGGAAAAGCGCGCGCATTTGGCGAACATTACCAAGGTACAAACAATAGCGAATTGCGCTTCTTTTGTTACGCGGAAAAATAAATGTTTAAGCAAAATGTTGATTTAGGTGAAGAATTTTTAATTTTATTTATTATTTTTTATTTTATGAATTGATTACATATTTATATAACTAATAAATGTAAAAAGTAAAGTGTTTATAGCATAAAATATAAGAATTGCGATGCGTGTACAGTCGCGCAAGCTTCAAACTAGACAGAGGTGATCTCATATGAGATATTTGAAATTATTTAAATAAACTTAAAGTTTACAAATTCTTAATTATTTGCATATTTTGTGGCGTTCAGTTTGAGACTTGCACGACTGTACATGCAACTAATTAAATTTAGGCAAAAATAATTTTCTTAGTAAATTTTATAATAGCTAACTAATAAAGTAAGCTAAATATCCAAGGTAGAAAAAGCATTTTTTACAATTTCGATACTTTATTCTTTTATTACTTAGTGAAATAAATTAAAAATAATATTTAATTTTATAGCAAGTGTAAAAAGTGATCATTTTAGAAACTGGCTTTAAAAGACCAAGATCTCCTTGTGTAAATTCGTATGATTAACCCAGAAATACACAAATGTTATTTTAATAATAATCTATACAAAAATATTTTTTAATTAGAAAAAATGTTGTTCTTTTGTTGAAAAAGGTATAAAAAGTCACCGTTTTAGAGACTGGTTTTAACAGACTAAGATCTTACATACGTTATGTAAAGTCATATAAAATACAAAAATATTATTTTGTTAATAATATTAGATAAAAAGTATTTTAATCTGAAAAAATATTACTTTTGTGTGTACTATACGTAATTTGTTGATGAAAACGCGTCCAATTTTCATGCTGGCAACTGAAATTTGTCACAGCCGGTTGCGGCCGGCAGGTAAATCCTTTAAATAAGCGCCGACCGCGCCGACCGTCCAACTCTTTACTCTGTAATGAAATTTCTACATGTTTGTATGTAGGTACAGCAGATAGATACGCGTTGATCAGTTTGTTTGATGTGGAGATGTGTCGACGGTTCATATCTCTGTGTCATGCCAGTGGGAAGTTTCTATTTGATAAGTAAAATATTCGTATTATTACTATGGTGTGCCGCCGCCGTCGTTGGAAACGTTACTTGTGTATACGTGTATGTATGTCTTTGGGATAATAAAACAACGACGAGAAACTTGGGGTCGCAAACTTGATTGTAGACAATAAACTTAAACAATAATAAATTCCTGTATGAATGCATGTAGACACAAGCGCACAAACGTCGCATTACATTTAATGTTAGATAAACAGAATGAAAATTGATTAATTTCAACGGAACGCTGAAACGTAAAAATACATCTTCAAACCTGAATTGGAAAATCGTCGAGTGGTGCTCTCTCGGTTGTGGAGTGCACGGGAGAAACTATCGAATGAAATTAGATTGGAAAAATTCCCAAGTGGTAATATTTTAGATTTTTCAACGATTTTCTATTAACTACGCAATTTTGCATTTTGCCTACTTTCTTCATATAGGTACTTTTATTTTTATAATTATTATTTTAATAATTTACAAATTAATCATCAAATTTTAATTTTAAAAATGCAACGTTGCAAGATTATGTAATAACTTTCATTCGCTTTAGGTAATATTTTTAATTAGTACATCAAAGCTGTGTGGTATTTTTTAATTGGAACGCCAAATAACATGTGAAGTTATGAGTAAATTATAACATGTAATCAATGTTGTGACGTGCCGATCTGGCTTAGAGTGCCGTATCGAAACCCTCGCCGCGTCTTAATTGGAAATCGTAGCCGTTCCTCGCGCGACGACGACGCCCTTTGTTCGCTGAATAAAAGTGACAATCGCTAATTATGCCATCATTGGCTTCATCAAAAGCGCCATGAGACGGTGCGATAAGTTGATAATGCGACATGAGGCAATTACGCGAATTCGGGTGGCGTCGCTGGGAGAAGAGTGGTGATGATAATGATGATGGTACGGCGACGATGACGACGGCCTAATCCTCTCGCTCCATCGTTGATATAATGAGTCGGAAGCGGCCGTTTTGAAATATACAACGTGGGCCGTTGTGCCAGAGCGCCCCGCATTCCGACCATACCATCGCCCGGCGGCGGCGTCTCGACGCCGCACAATAGCGATTACGTGCCAAATACGGCACCAATTCGATGATGATGATGCCGCTTTTTATGCGCCCGCCTCATACTCCACACACCAACATTCATTATCTCGAATAATTAAAATCGTAATTCATTCACGAACTTACCAATTGAATACTGCTATCTCAGCTATTTACTTAAACATGGTTCCACTTTTAATAATTCTTTAAATAATAAACGATATAATTGGGCGGATGTGAAGCATTTTGGTTTGCGGTGTGACCGTATGTTGCATATTGCTCTGAGTTCCTCTTGATGTTTAATCAACCATCAAAATTGTACAGCGTTACAACGTAATGTTTTAAATCTTTCCTTTTTATTGTTTGTGCGCGGTTATTGCTAGATACAAGAAAGTGGTTTTTGATTAAAAACTACTTAGATTGTTGTATTGTAGTATAAATAATAGAGACAATTATTGATTAATAAAAAATCTATAGTAGTTTTGTAAAAAAAAAATGGAAGGCGTGAAAAACTATTTAAAAGTATGTATATGTGAGCATGTAGTCCACTCGAAATACATAACCGCTTAAATTCTCTCATAACATCTCTTATCTCTACGCTATTACATAGTCTGTGTTAAAACTTTAATACAATATAACAATATTAATAAAGAAGCGTCATGGAATTTTATTGAAATTGAATTTGAGTTCAAATATAATATCAATGTTTATTTTTTTTTAAATATTATAACATTCTTTATTAAATATACAGTGTAAGCACAGAAAATAGAATAGAGGCAGATGAGAATTCATATGGGAGAATTTTGTCACAGTTTTGCTGTATTTTAAGTTGCCTATATATTCACAAAAAAATAGTTTCCTTGTTTGACTTTATTTACTCTAACCTCAAATCATACTTTACTCCCTTACTGTGTTGCCAGTTGTTTTTGATATATTTTGCGGTACATTTCCTATTTTGCGGCCAGCTTTGAGAAAGATGATTTAACGATTATAAAATTTTAGTATCAAACACTTCACAAACAGTTTATTTTTATAAAATGAAATTTGCATGCATATATTTTTTTATTTTATAAAATTTGGCAAAGGTGTAGCATTTTCAGATTGTCCTCTATGAGAATTTTATCATAGTTTGAAAGGGAGCGATTCACTTAATGATGCTCCTCTGGTGGAATAATGAAAATCTAAGGTTTGCCTGGCTAAATTTTTAACATAGACTATTCCTATCTGCCTATTCTATTATTTGTGGTATAAACCAAAAGTATTTATACATCTACATAATAGTTATTCGAGTTGCGCAGAAAATTGAAATTCTCGTATTTATTGTTTCAAAGAGATTCTAAATATCCTCCACATAACGTCTCTAGCTGGTGGAATGCGAAAGTCACTTTTAATATCTTTTTCTCAACTCTATGTGCATAACTATTTTCTTATAAAAATACTTAAGTTTTATGAATATTTTATATAAATAAAACAAATTCGAGGAAAAACACCCTTAAAATGAAAGTGCTCTTTAACAAGACGTGTGTCGCGCTATTTCGTCTGATTGCGATAGGAGAAAATTCCGCACGGGTTTGGGGCGCGCGACGGCGCACGGCTGCCACCTAAAACCGTTACAAATTTAATTTAATAAATTTAAAGTGCGCTTGTCAAGTGCAAGTTATTTAATGTAATGTAATGTAATGTAATGTAATAGGAAAAGGTAACGGCAAGTGTAGGAGTAGGAGTCGAATAAAAGTGGCGTAATTCGTGCGTGGGCGCTTCACACAACCTGCCGCACCCAAACGCACTAATTTTTTGCCGGAAAACAATACGAACGGATAAATAATAGCAAACGTATTTTTTTCAAATTGTTACGTGGGTGGTCTGAAAACTTCCTGACTTTCTAAACCAATTTTGCATTATTTACTATTTTTTTATCAGTTTTTGCGTTTTATCGGACTTTTTCACAATTTTTACAATTTTCCATTTTTAAATCATTTTTCATCAAATTTTCTTTATATATTGTGTGTTTCTTCACATTTTCCGCCTCTTTTTTTAAAACTTCGAAAAATAAAAAATGCAAACAAAGACAAAAAGACCCAAAAGCGAAAAACAATATATACATCGCGGTTTTTATGTGATTTATATAGTTTATATACGAACGCAACTGAATAATTTTAAATTTGCTCACCAATGAATTGTACCGTCGCGCAGGGCAACTTCCCAAAAATAAGGTACCACCCTGTATGTATATAGCATGGTTGCTATATTGTATTTCAGAGGTTTGGGAGCGGATACCTGAAGCAAAATCAATAGTTTGCCGGATCCAGGTGATATTCAGTTACATCGTCGAGAGAGGCAGAAAAAACGCGATTCCTTAGACGTTGTTTTTTTCTCCTCCTCGTCGCTTAAATGGGGAGAATAAGGGAGCGGAATCAAAAGGAAAATGTATACGTAGACGACGACAACGGCGACGACAACATCAAACGATTGATTTTCCCCGCACGATGGAAAAATAATTATTTGCGCCGCGCTGCGCGCCCTAAATACACATGTTAGTCATTTTCGATCCTTTTTTCTTCCTTCGCTCTGCCGGCGACGAGGAGAGCGCCCTTAAGTATCCGCTAAGAGGATAATATTTGATGAGATAGAAAGTGCTCGACTTTATATTTTTATTTTATTTTTTCTGTGCCTGGGCGTATTTAACCAGCTAAAAATAGCGTAAGACGCTTTTCCGCACAGCGAAGCTGTGCCTGTCGCGATGGCCGTAAAAGAAACCGACAAGGCGCAATTTAAGTCTGTGCTGCTGTTGCTGCTGCTGTTGCTGCAATTTCAATGCAGCTTCAATAAAATCCAGGAATCCACGTTGAAATTAATTAAGTTTCAAGCTGGCAAAAAATGTCGGCTGAAAAGATTTAATTGAACATTGGTAAATAATACCGATGTGGGCAGGCTAATTAAAAAAACACTAGTTAGAAAATATAATAAGATTTAATAAAGTTTAAAATATTAATTGATGCCTCTATGTGAACCATTATTATCATAAATAACAAGTCTAAAAAAAAGATAAAAACATAAAAAACACTTTGTTTTAGTTTATTACAGAAATATCTATAGTGTTATTTATGATAATAATATTTATTTATATTCGTTCTAATAAAAAATGTATAAGCAAAATGATAAAAATTTAATAAAATTTTCAAATTTACATTAAAATTAATTGCGATTTTTTAAGTCCAAAAATATTGATTAAAAGTAAATATGAGGAATTTATATAAGATTTACAAAATTTGAAATTTACTGGAATACATTGATTGTTATAAAATGCAGGTTTCCACAAACTTATTTGATGCGTCTTAGGTTTTAATTAAAAGTTCATTTTGGCTTTAACGTTATGTCAAAATATTAAATAAAAATGATATTTCTTAAGCATTTGCCTACTTCCATTTCATTATATAATAAAACATGCGAATCCACTTTAAATTTATTCAGTTTTATAGAAGCAAAAAACAAGAGTTAAAAATTAAATATTAAAATTTAATAATATTTAGTAGTGTACTTTAAAATATACAGCTTGCAATGTTGTTATTAAAAACTTTATTGATTTTTGGGGAAATAATAAAAAATACAATACAACAAATCCACTTAAAATACAACAGTTAAATATTTAATAAAAATTTAATACCATAATATATAGTTAAAGTTATTAAAAACGCATATAAGTAATTGAAAATGCAAATATTGTTATAAAAAATGTGAGTATTCACAAAATTCTTTAATGTTCAATTTTTATTGTAAGCTTGTAATTAATTTTATTGAATTGTGCAATAATTTTTGCGCCAATAAAATACAAATACAATTAAAATACGCTTCCACTTCTTTCTATGAATCCACTTTAAAATTAATTACATTTTATATTAAATTGAAATTTAATGTTATCTATTTAAAAAACACTATAGCTGCAAAACCAATATTGTTATGAAAAAAAAATGCAAATTTGCGCAAAACTCTTCGATGCCTTTCAAATTTCCATTAAAAGTTTGCATCCGCTCTAACGACATAACTAAATAATAAATTAAAATTTTGTAAAAACTTTTAAAACTTGTAATACATTTAATTTCGTTGAATTATTTTAAATCATTTCGATGCAATTAAAAAATATAAAGTGAATATGAACACTCGCAACAAACTGATTTTCGGTTCTTTTGTGCGCGAAAATTGTGTCGTATATTTTTTTTCAGCGACGCGGCGCGCGTTCATTAATTAAAAATCGAGCAAATCGAATGTTTATGTGTTTGTGTGTGTGTTTATGTGTATATGTGTTGGAATGCTCCATTTTTCATTACGAAGCTGTTGGTTAGATTTATTTTCTGCTCGATCAGATAACGTAACGTGAGAGAGGATGCCCGCGTTTGAGGAAATAAATGGAAGGCGGCGACCGAATGCAACAAACGTTGGGTTTTTGCTTCGCTTAAATATAAAAAGTGTGTTGCGAAACGTTTCATGTACAATTAATTATTTAACTAAATGGTTTAGTAAAAATAGTTGATTGTAAGTGTAATTGAATGCGTATAAATAGAAACTTGCTGTACTAAAGTTAGTACAGTAAATTGAATTTAATTAATTAGTTTTTTAAAGTAGATATTGAAATAAAAATACACAATTGTTAGTTACTTTATACAAATGTAAAATTTGCTCATAACGATCAGAAAATGTAATGCATTTGAGGAAATAAAAAGTAAAATAATAAATTGTCGGTTTGTGTTTCACTCTAAAAACATATGTTACCAAACATTTAGAGTACAATTAAATAAACGTATTAGTAAAAAACGATGGCCACAAATGGGGGCACGTTTGTTGACATAAAATAAAATTACTAAAATATACGAAATGTCGATTAATATTTTCAAAAACAAAATCTGCATTCTACGATTAGATAACGTTTGAACTTTATTGCCTAAAAATAAGTATATGTTTAATTTTCTTCAAAAACTAAACGTGAAATTAGAGACAGCATCCCTTTCAAGTAATAAATGAAAAGCACTTGAAAAATTTGTATTGTGCTGGCGTTCAATAAAAGAATAAAGTAAAAAATATAATAAATAAATTGATTTCAAGTACATTTGGTTGCCAAAAAGTAAGTACATGCTTATCATATTTTTTTCAAAAACCTAATAAACTGCCAACAATCAGGTAATGTAAAATTAGAAATATCGCTTCTTTGAGGAAATAAATGGAAAACGCTTCAAAAAAATGTATTGTTTTTAACTAATCGTTTTAATAAATAAAATAGATTACAAGTACACTTGGTTGCCTAAAAATGATTACATGCTTAATTGTTTCAAAAATAAATTAAACAATCAGATAACGTAAAATTAGAGAGAGCATCTCTTTCAGGCAATAAATGAAAAGCGCTTGAAAAAAATATATTGTGTTAGCGTGCAATAAATGAATGAAGTTAACATTTTAATAAAAAAATATAGATTAATTGCACACTTGATTGCCTAAAAATAATCACATGTTTTTCGTATATATGTATACAAGAAGCTAGTCAGTTAGTTGGATGATATATGTCTGCAAATACAAAATTCTCTGCTCGTCCCATTTTGTCCACGCTGTGGCTTCCCAAACTTTGCCAAAAAAAATACCTTTCAAAATGTTGAATGGATCCTTTAGAGCGCTGTTAATTTGCGTAAATCTTTTCGCAAACGAATTAAATCGTTGTTTCCATTCGCATTTTGCGAGCGAATTAACTTTTGTTTGTCGCACGTA
>JARJDW010006562.1:0-15085 GCA_030264715.1 Adinopsis sp. GC000173 | reverse complement strand
GCAGACGATGATGGACACTTTCAAGTACAAAGTGCATATAACCATCAGATGCGTTTTAAAAAGTAATATCGACCTACGTGTTCAGAATTTTTATTTAAACCATCGTTTTCAAAATAAAAAGGTGTTTCCGAACTTACTGAACACACTGTATATATATTTTAATTTATGATTTTTTAAACATGTGTCCAATTTCTTAACTTATTCAAACACATAGTAGATAGATGTTATTATATGATATTGTATTTAAATATTTGTAGTAGTAATCTATTAAAATATCTCGCAACTCAAACTACAATATATCTAATCGTCGTTTTTATCTAGTTTTCAGATTACTTTTACGACAAACGATGAGCTTTTTCAGTTCGCTGCAGGAATATGTCACAAACAGCGTTGCCGGTCTAACATTAAGCCCAAAACGGTAACAACTGCAGATAAAACGACAAATACAACCAAATAATCTTAAACTTGCTTGCAGGTTTTCATTAAATCGCAATGATACGACCGAAACGCTGCCGCCGACTACACGCAGTTCATCGGGCGACAGTAATACGCCCGGCTTTCCCAAGGTGTTGCCGGCGCCTGGTGCAAGTTCGTTGGTGCAACAAAATCGACGTAAAACACTGGAATGTCTGACACCCGGTCCGCCCGTACGACGCTCCGGTTCCTTCAGGCAGAAGCTGCTGAAGACGCCCGACCATGTGATGCATTCGTTCTGCTGTCGGCGGCTGTCATGGCCGGAAATTGATCATCAAGTCGTTTCTGGGTGATTATTAATTAATAGTTAGTTTTTGAACTGTGTATGTGCGTTGAAAGTTCTGTCAAAGCCGGTCTAGATAAATTAAAAGCTAAAGTTTAATGATTATTGATGACAGGTTGATAGGGAAAAAGTTACAAAAGTCTTCGATTAACCACGAAAGCTGACGGTTTTATCTTACTAAAAGGTTAATGTTGAAAGTTTATAAGAAATCTGGAAGCCGTGCCCTCAAAGCCATGATTTTAAGAATTTAACGTAAATAATGATTGTAACTTTTAGACTTCACCTAATACCACTAAATTTTTCTTTGGCGATTGAATGTGGGTACTTTAAATTAGAGATGGGAAAATCGGTTCATTTCAATGATCCGGCTCTTTGCATCTCATTCATTCTAAGGATCCGACTCTGGGAGCCGGCTCTTAAGATCCGTTCGTTCATGAACGACCTATCTCTAGAATGAACGAACGAATCCGAAAAGATCCGAACCATCGCGTGAACCGAATCATTCGAACTCAACCGAATGCATGAACGATGAGCTGAGAGCCGGTTCTTGCGATTCTTGGGATTCGAATCCCATCGTTCATTTTAAAGATCCGGCTCTTAAGATCCGTTCGTTCATGAACGACCCATCTCTACTTTAAATCCATGCCATTTGTAATATTTTACTGATTAAAGGTAAAGACTTGTTTTAATAGCTCAATTTCCGTATTTTCTATACACTAATTTCATTATTTTAATAAATAAATTCGTATGTTCACCAGAACTGTTAATAAAATAAAAGCACAAGACGTTTTTGCCAATTTTCACGCAATTTTCGAGATATTTTCCCGGAAAGGTAGATTTTATCCATTTCCGGCAAAACGCTTCGAAAATCGCATGGAAAATACGTGAAAATACCAACAATGTCAAATTTGACAGGCAGATGAATCGATTTTTATGCATGTTCCAAGCGATTTTATGCAATTTTCAACTCATCCACCTCGAGTTGGCCTCATTGTAATAATTTTTGCTAAAAACACTTTAAAAGTTGTTTGGAAATGCGAACAAACAATAAAAAAATTCCAAAATTTTACATTTTAGTTCATTTTCACGAATTCTCTGAGCGCGTTTCGACTGGAACCAGCCAAAATATGAAATCATTCCGCATCCTTTTGAGTCCACCTACGTATATCATTAGTTCAGTTTAAATTTTTAATGCTTTTCACTTTGATTGGCAGTAAGAATATGCTTATAAATTTAATTAAAACATTTAAAAATTTTTTCAGATATTCTATTTTGGCAATTTATTTACTTTTTTAATAACATCTAATAATAACAGATTTCCTACAGTAATGACGCTCTAGAGTAAAATAGGTGAAATAAAGGAATCCTACAAAATTAAAAATAATTACAGTACTCTTTTATGTAAAGCTCAGCTTTCTAATTTGAGACAATTTGTAAACCTGTTTAAAAGCATACTGCGTTACGATTTTTGTTACATTCTTTCACGTACTTGTGTTGCGTGATATTTATTTATCTACTATACTTTGTTTCCCATTAATAAAAAAACATATATTCATGTAAAGTGGTTCTTGTTGACCATATATTCTGTATCTTAGTTGAATATTTTCCGAATCTTTGTTTGTTCTTGTTTTTGCGCTTTCTAATACATTGCAATTTGATGAAAAATCAATATGTAACATTCTATTGAATATTTACACAACATTTTACGTGAAAATACAAAATTTGGAAATTGAATTGTTATTACTGCGAGTATTTTAACTAATTATTTTTTTCCTACAAAATGTTTAAAAGTAACCTAATTTGGATCTTCGTCTATGATATCTAAAAACTGCTGAGATCTCTAGAAAGTTGAACAAGCTTGTTGTTTTACATAGAAACAGAAGTAATTAATGCAGCTATGTTTATAATTGAATAGATAGATAGTTAAATAAAAAAATAAGGAAATAGGTTCACAAAATTTAAACAATCAACAGAAGAACAAAGGAAATCGCAATGGTTTTGAATTTCGTACAGCAAAACGAAAAAAAGGACATGGTACAATCTAACAAATGTGTGCGGGTGTTACAGTTAATATCGAATTCTTCCGATCTTCAAATTGAGCTAAGGAAAATATGGTTCAAAATTAAGGAAAACGATTTCTTAATTTGAACCAATCACACATTTTTTAAAGCTAATTTTTCCGAGTGATAAATATTTGATCAATTCAATAAATGCGGTTTTTTGTTAGTACACATAATGAGTTTAATTTCCATTTCTATCAATAATTCTTATATATTTTTTGATATTGAAAAATATAAAAGTGATCCATATATGAAAACTTTCCTTAATTATATTAAACAAAAAAATTTAAACTATAAATAATACATTTGAACTTTAAACAATATTTTATTACATCTAAAGCCAGTTATTTCGCGTATTTCTTTTATATGCTTCGATTATACTTATTATTCGATAGACTTATTTTACAGCGCAACGTTTAGTTTGTGGAAAGCAGTTAGCATTTTGAACTTCAATTAATTTTCAACGTTCTTCAAGTTGATGGAAAATCGTTATAATTCTGATGAAAATTTACATTTAAACAAAATTTCTCTCAATAGCGGTATATTTTTAAGCTTAGTAGCGTGTGTATGTTTTGGTAATACACGTATTTTCGATTCAAGAAGTTGTTTAGTACGCAAATAAAATCTATTTCGATTTATTGTGTCTAATAAAGAATTTTTTGTTATTTTCAACATTTCAAGTACGCATTTGATTTTATTATAATTAGAAATTGCAGTTTCAACGTACACACAATTTTGGCTTCATTATTTTCATGAGTAATCAACATGTGCACACATTAACAAGGCTTGTTAACATTAACATAAAACTTTATATCAATGGGTCGCATAATAAGGGTAGATAGTGAGACTTCATCGTCGTTATGTGGTTACTATTCATTTTTCCATACAGAGTTGATCGAAAGTTCTTTTTGGAGTGTAGCCACATTGAAATAATCTATTGAGAAACGTGTACTGTAACATTTTAAACGAAAAATAAACAAAGAAGAAAAACGTGCTACAGATCGATTGAAAGACCACATAAATTTGTGTACGAGAATTGTGAAAAAAAAGTGTAATCGATGGAAATTGCATTGTGAAGTGTCTGTAGCACACATCTCCAAAGTGACCCCCCTGATAATGAACTATTATTCGGTTTGCAACATCGGAAATACATAAAATCTGAATTTTTATATTTATATATAATATATACTTGATTTCAAACCAGTTTAATTTATATCAAATAAAATCAATTAACTTATAGGCACTTTTGGCGATTCCAATTCAATCCTGAAAGCAGTGTACTATAAAGCCATATATATATTTTGATTATCTGGAATTTTATAATTTGTTGCAGCGTGCAAGACATCGATGGTTCGTATTTTGAAAGTTTTACGACGCTGGCATGGAAACAAGAGAATCAACGCCAGAGCGTGCTGAAGGCGGCTGAAAAGCTTGCGGTAGAAACGCCGCCACAAGAAAGCGATTTTGGCATTGCGGCGATCGATTGTAGTCTATCGCAAAATGAAAAAGAGAAATTGTATGTTGAGATGCTGTACACCATCGCAAATACGGTAACTCAATATAATAATAATTTTAATATCTATTAAAATAAAACCAAACTAAAGCAATAAACTTTATGATTTCTAATCTAATGCAATTTCAATTTGTTTATCCATCAATTAATTTTCCATATGGCAGAAATTTTAATTATACTACATTTGCGTATATAATATTTTGCCGGATTTAATTATAAAATTATTTCAATTTTAAGTTTGCTTTATTACATGATTATGAACATTACGAAGAAGTTACTTTATTATTTTCAATGATTAATATGTAACATAACCTTCATCATGTTATAAAGTTTTAATTATAAACTTGCATTAAATTATATAAAAGTAATTAAAAATTCAATAAATACACATCGCATTTAATTGCCTGCTAAAAACGGTGTGCGAAATAAATCGGTAATGAATATCGCACGGCAGCTAACTTTACACTATTAATATTAATTAAGTAAATTTGCAATATGAATATTATACTTTAATTAAGGTTGGAGCGCCGGCACCAGGTGGTCAATACGCACACTACAAAGAAGATTTGTATCTCTACGGTCAAAGGGCGTTTGTTGTACCACCTGATCGGCATTATCGTATGCTGCACATGGCTGGCGAGGAGAAACCACCGATTGTTGTACTCAGCGTAATTGTGCTTGAAGCGGAAGGACTCGAAGCTAAAGACGCTAACGGTAATTAACACACCTAGTTATCCTCCCTAGATATTATAATCTGCATTCAACGTGAAACAGGATCTTTGATTTTATATACATACAGCAATTTTCTTTGAATTATTTATGAATATTATCACGTTGATTTATTTTAGTCTAAGTTTTGAAAAAGGCAAAATCAATTAAATTGTTTTTTGAGAATTTAATTATTATCTTTTAGTAACATATAATTAAAATAGTAAGAAATTGAAGGACATTATTCAATATTGATTGAATGTATTTAAAGAAATCATTTTCATAGCTACTTCAATAATTTCATTAACAATAATAAAAATGTACTGAAAGAAAAACCGATAGAAATAAATTTGTCTACATGAAATTTTTTAAACCTTTCATAAAATTTAAATATAAAAAATTTGGAACATGTTTAAGTGAAAAAAAAAAACAGGCATTAATTTTTAGGTTTTCAGATCTCAACTTTTTTAATAGCTCCCAACAAAAAAATTGTATATAATTTGCTTACGTAAAATTAACAGATTTTTCAAAAAAATTAACTCACTTTACACGCGGCACGTAATCTTGTATTATCAATGTTTTCAAATGAATTAACTTTAATTCGTGTAGGTACCTTTAAAGGCAATTTATATATTAACATATTTATAATAAAAGCTATCCCTTTACGACACTCCTAAATGGAAATAAAATTGACCTAAACTATACAGAGTGATAATGAAGAGCAAGGTAAAGTAATCAAAATAGTACTAATTTTATCCAACTTTACTTATTCTGTAGCTTTTGTGAATAAACTAGTGAGTTAATAACATTTTTTAGATTTGTATGTATTTACAAGTACTGGTAACCGGGAAATATAAATTAAATGGATCAATATTTATTACAATTTACATTATTCATTCACGTAGTCTTGACATATCAGAGAATATATTATAAAGCATATTAATATATGTATAATTGATTACATTAGTAAAGCTATAACAAAACAACCTTTTGCGCATAGGAAAACATGCATATGCACCTACAAGTTGTGTTGTTAGTGTATTACAGGAAAAACTTTATATTTTCATATCAATTTTAATAAAAGTAACGCAATTATCTTTCTAATAGATAGAAGATTGATTAAAGGAAAAATGTTAAAAACCTATTCTAATAATCAGCGTGTAAGAACAACATAGCTGACAGAAAATAAATTATCATTTATAATTATCATTATCAATTCGAACGCTATTATATAAAACTAAACCTTGGTATAAAATAAAAGCTTATCCACGAAACAATGATATAATGTCATTAGAAACCATAATCATATAAAAACCTATAACCGCAGATGATTACCTTAAGAGTTAAAGAGAGTTACTTCTTAACATTTGGCATATTGTGCAAAATATCAATTTGCGTCTATGGGTTGTGATGTGATAATTGTTTTTAATATCCTTAAGAAACAAATTGGTATTCTACATTATACCGAAAATATCATAAAACATTTTTTTGTAACACTTGCGATATCGATTTCTACTTATAGTTTTCTATGTGGTTATGTTTTAGAACACCATTAGGAACCATAATCACATAGCAACTCATGGACTCAAATTGATATCTGCCACAATATTCTAAATGTAAAGAAGTAACTCCCTTTACCTCTTGAGATAATCGTTTACGACTATAAGTTCTGATGTGAAAATGTTTTCTAATGACATTATATCAATGTTTTGTTCATGAGTTTTTATCTTTTACGAAGTTTTATAATAATAATAATAGCGTTAAAATAGCGTTAATTATAACAGCGTTCGAATTGAGGTTGAAATTACTCTACATTCAATTTTTCAATTATATGTCAATTACCTATTTCTACGCACTGTACATATTGATATATTGGGTTGGATAATAAGTTCGTAGCGTTTTTATATTTTCTTTTATTTTACAACGATTTTTTTTCTACGCTGCGAACTTATTATCCAACCCAATACAATACATAAATGTTATAAAGCTTAAGTAGGTTCGGTCAGAAGTCATAAAAACGCACGCCACTGTAAAGCTACCTTGCCTTATTTTTGTTATAGATTGTGACTTCCCACCCTATTACGCAAGTCCGGAAGATGTATTCTGATTGCTATAACCATAGCTATAATTAACTGATTTATATCAACATTCTATATTTTGCGATTGTTTTTAAGATTTACATATCTAATAAAACATTAACATTAATAAATTAAAAACAAATAAACTTTAAAAAATTACACTAGTAATTGTTGTGGAAACTTTTATAAAAAATATGTAGGTTATTTATATTCACTTTTAAATTACCACTATAAATTTGACAAACTTCACTAGTGAAGACAACCGTATTTCTCTTTATATAATTTCTTACTACTTACATTTAAGTTACCTCATTTCAAATGTTAAATTTACTCTAATAGTTAAAAACGTCACTGTAGCCTTCCTTGAAATTTAAAAAGTTCTATCGAATTCAACTGATTTTCTTAAAATTAGATTTTCTTTCAACGAAGAAGCTGTACAAACACTAAACGAAAATCGTTAGAAAAATAATAAAAATCAGCACGAGAATAAACGCTCGGACTATACAATAATCTTTTTACAATCAATAAGTTTTTATTGATATCATCGCAAAGAAATATTACTTTTTTAGCTTAGAGCCATCTGAAAGTTGAAAAAAAATGTGTTTTGTTAGAAAATCAATAAACTATTTTTTTTGCAATAAAAATTGTCAAAATTTGCTTCTTAAGATATTAATGATTAAGTGGCATAAACGCTTTTTTACATAATTTTGACCTAATTACGATGAAGTTAATATCTTTAACAATAAGTTCGTAATTTGTTTAAGGCGCAGATACTTTTTCCAATAAGGATTACATGTAAACGTAGTTGCGCGCGAACTCGAGGGAACAGCCTTAAGTCAACTATACAGTCGTTAGGTTAGGATATTATTTCAATGATTTGAAGCGTTATGAATTGCGGGGCTTGAAATGAACGCCTCTACCGCATGGTGATAAATTCGCCTGTACATAAATACCATAATTTCTATTAATTTTGAGTATATTGGAACGCGGGAGTTCTTATATCTGGGGTCCAAGGCAAGGCCTCAACCACCTATGCATAAATCGGCTACTAGTCGCGGCTGTTTGTTGTCTGGCATTCAACAACGCTTACACGAATGTGATTTTTTATGGAATATTTTAATGATATTTATAATTTGACCGGGCTGAAAAATTTATGAACTTGAAGATCACAAAATTCACCATTTGTTTGCTAAATACAAATATCGACAAAAAATTTTTAAAACTTAAAATAATCAAAGTTCCAGTATCTTTTTAGATCAGAAAAATTTTTGAGCACTAAGGCAATTAATCTAAGCATCTTCTGTTCCAAAATGAAAATATGTAGATAATTTTCTGTAATAAATGTTCAAAAAATATCTAAAAGTAAAGTAGGCTTGGAAGAGCAAGCATAAATGCTCTAATTACATTTGAAATTCTGAAAATATTTTTAAATTTTCTTGCAAAAATATTTTGTCCAAAAACTTCGCCAATATTACACTATTTTATTAATTTTTTATATTGATTTAGCAAGATCCCGTAACGAAAAAAGGTGGAGCTCGCCTCCAAAAAAGTTTTTGGACCTTTTATAGAACATAGAATAATAGATAATAAACAGTTTACGGCCTCTAAAATTACACCACTGCCTTTTTACTATTTTTCAGATGACACCAATATGTAATAATTTTGCTGTGCTTTATAATTGAAATGTTTTGCTGTAGTAAAACCAAAGTGTCTGACGAATGGCGTCTGTTGTTACGTTGATATGCAAACTTCTATGATACCGCTCTAATAAGTAATTTCAAAAGTCATAGACTGTAATGCTAAATTATTGTTATTGTTCAAAAAGGTTTCAGTGATCCGTACTGTATGCTCGGTATCCAACCTGTTGCAACTCCGTCCTCGCCCCAGCCGCCGGTCGCACCCACACTAACAACGCGCACATTGTCCGACGTCGTATGCAACAGCGATGGTCAAATGCTGGGCGGCGGTAATCACGAAAAACTACGTAAACATCACAGCTTCAAGCTCAGCTTTAAGCGTAAGGACGGTAGGATGCGAGAGCAGCGCGACTCGCTCGGCGGCGCGCTGCCGGCAAAATTTATACGAGCCACATCGGTAAAACCGCACACGCTAAATCCCAGGTGGAACGAGAAGTTTCGCTTGTACGTATATACATAGGTGTAGGTAGATGGTTATTCGATTTTGATTGAATTTTTTCTGTTTTCTATTGCAGCGACATCGACGATATAAATAGCGACTCGCTACATTTGGATATTTGGGATCACGACGACGAGAGCTCGGTGCTAGAAGCTGTGAGCAAGCTGAATGAGGTGCGTGGTGTGCGCGGACTTGGTCGATTCTTCAAGCAGGTATGCCAATCGGCCCGGCAGAGTTCCCAAGATGATTTTCTCGGTTGTGTTACGATACCGTTGCAAGACATACCATCTACTGGAGTTGAAGGTTTTTATTTCTTTTATTATAGTTTATTCTTTTTGACTAATCTGAACGGTTTTGTTAAATTAGCTTTCGACTTAGAATATTTCAAAGTTTAAGTATTTTATTGAATTGTGCTCGTTTTGTGCCGATTTGTGCTGCAATTTATTTATTTTGTGCTAATCTACAAACAAAGACGTCGCTACAGTGAGTACGAGGTAGTGCAACGCACACAGAGACTGAAACATTTAAGGCGCTTTTTCAGCAATTTTTAGTATTCCAAATAATTTTTCCACGTCTCTAAAATTTTTGATGGATTTTTTTTTGTGTGGAAATGTTTGACGACTTTCTTCCAATTTTTCTGTAATCTTTGGCATTTTCTATCAAATTTTTAGCAATTTAGATGATTATACGGCGTTTTTCTCGTTTTTCGAACAATTTTAATAAAAATCTATTAATATTTTGATTAAAAATGCCAAAATTAAACAAGCAAATCGCAAAAAAAATCGCAAAGAAAAAATGTTACGTTTAAGAGTTGTGGAGATGCTAAAAAATAATATGAATACTAAAAATTTAATTCTTAAGGCTACTTTTGCCGAATTCGTCGTTCTCGCTCTGTTCCGTGCAATACAAAAAGTGGGAAAATGCATATCGCAAAACAAGCATTTTCCCCCTTTTTGTATTGCACGGATTATCATTTTCATTTGCACCTACACTTCCGGATGTAACTTCAAATCGATGTTCCATATGAGGTAACACATATAGCACAAAACAGGGAAAATATATATTTAAACAGCAAAGAACCGAGAACAATTTGTTCAACAAAATATTTAAATTTAAAAATATTTTAAATTGGAAATTTACTTGACTTAGCTGAAACAAATTGTTGAATTGCCGTGTTATAATTTCAACCTGTAGCAATGATATCGTAGTGCCTAATTAAGACTAATATCGCTTTATTAATAGAGTAGATATGCCTATATACAATCTAGCTAGATACAAGTATAATTACGCTATACATATATCATTCTTAGCTGATGGACTGTTGATTAGGAAACCCTTAAGACTCCTTGATGTTGGAAATTAATTGTTGTTTAGAAATAGCCACCATCTCGTCATTCAATTAAACAGCATTGCAATTTATAATGAAGACGTTCCAGGCTAAAACCTTTGATGTTGCACAATCAATCAGTAATATTAACTATAATAAGTAGGTACATACTCCCAACTTAAACCCCTTCGAAACTCAAGTCTTTTGTTTGTAAATGTAAATATTTATAGGGCGGGAACAAAACACATTTCGTTATCTCCAACTAAAATTATTTTTTTTAATCAGCGAATTATTAAAATTTTATAGTGGTTTGATGCAGTTTTTTTAAATATTTTTAATAAAATATGATTGCCGGTCTCATAGTAAAGTTAATTTGTTAACTATTGTATCAGAGATGAGAAGCCGAAAAAAAAAGACTCCTGACTCTCTGGGGTCAAAAATTTCCCGCTGCGACTCACAATTCTCGCTCCTAAGATCGATTCTCATTGGGAATTAGTTTCCGATTTTAAGTTAAAAGTATGTTAAAATGTATTACGCATATAGATGAAAACACTCCGATTTTTATGAGAAAATCAGTTTAATAGATCTATAAGAGAGTGAAATTTGGAAAAAAAATTAATTGAACTTTCAGACATTTTCTTCATTGGCCACGTTTATAATTGTACATGCGCCAAAAAGGAGTTGAGTGTCATAAGAAATGGTCCACTCTCCACTCCCGACTCCGACACCCCATTCTTGATTCTAATAGGAAAAATATTTTTCTATTATTTCAAATTATTTCGCGATTTAAAACATACATTTTCAAAAAAAAAACTCCGTGCACATAGATAGTATGGTAAATAGAAAAAAAACGTTTTACATTTCTCAAATAATTTCGTAACTGATTAAAATAGCGACATGAAAATGCTTGTATACAGGAAGTATGTAGGTGGGTAGATTAATAGGAATATTATTTGTTTGTGAACAAACAAACAAAATATTTTTCTTTCATCTCTGTTTAATACCTGCTTTTATCTTTAGATCTTTAGTTAAAAGCGATAAACCAAGAATCCAGGGGCCTGCATTTTGGTATTTTTACTAATGTGGCACGCTGAGTCGATAGAAATTTAGCGACTCTGACCGATTGTAAATATACAATAATTGAAATATTATTATAACTACCTATTAGCCGACTAGGATGACATCATAATACATACTTTAGATCTTTCGAGGTTTCCTTACTAGTGAAATATTCAGTGTATTCAATAAGTTTGATTATTCTGATTTATTTCAAAAGCCTAAAAACTGATAAATTATTTATCATTTATTTTTATAAAGTCGCACTAAAAGGAAAGTAACTTATATAGTGCGTTTTAACAAATTCTTAGAAAATTACAAGCATTCTATTTTATTTTAGGTTAATTTATTATATTTAAAATCGACGCTAACGTACTGTGTTCGTTTTTGCTACCATATACCACAGTGCATAATACGAAAATAGCGGGAAAGTTCTCTTTTACTCTGAAGCGATACGTGCATTGCGTAGAAAACCCTAGAAGGTAGACGATTATTATAAAGATTGTGTCCGATTGCGTAGATTTTAATGCCAATTTACATAGATTTAGACCGAGCATTATCTAATAATTTTTTTATTAAAAAAAGTACGCAAATGGATAACAAAATCCACGAAATTCAACCATCTCAATGTTTTCTTTAATTACGATAAATGCATTTTCTTATATAGTTTGAAAGTCAAATAAGACATAATGATAGGAATAGCTACCCCAAAAAGCTTTGCAAGTTATACTGCATCGACATACGAGAGCAACGGTAAAATATCCTTATCAACATACAAGCAAAGGGTTAAATAATAATTATCGAGATTTATAAAATTATGTCAACAAACTTCAAAATATTTACGGACGGACAAATATATTGTAAATACATTGCAACAAATGTACATATAAATGTTATCGCATGATGTAAATGTAAAGATAGGACTTTGAACAGGAACCGAACCAAAAACCGTAAACTTAAAAAGATTGTTATTTTGGCCACTATGAAAATCGGACAAATGCATTCAAAATTTTCTAGAACAAAAAATAACTTTGAAATAGAAATATTTCTTTTATATTAAAAAAATACGTTAACCGAAAATCGTTATTTTTTTAAAGAAACAAAAAATTTTAAAATATTTTTTTGGTAACCGAAAACTGAAAACCGAAACAAAAAAATAACGGTTCGATGCTTTGATTTTAGGCCATCATATTAAATTTAATTTATGATAGTATCTCTATTTTGTTGTTAATTCGAAATTTGATAGAGCTTATAAATCCTCATTAATCCGATACTACAACTATCGTCAGATAACTAACCAATATTATGATTGTTTTGGCCTAAACCTTGTCATTGCATGCATAATCGTGTTTATAGATTCGAGTGCTCCTTAATCAATTTAACAATTTTAATAGATGGCTTATATGGTGGATTAATGCAATTAATTTAACATTTTGTAAAGGTTGGTTCAAATTGGAGGCGCGTTCGCAGCGCAGCTCGGTGCAGGGCCGCATACGACTGAAAATGTGGCTATCGACGCGCGAGAGTCGCGGCGTTTCTGACGAGGATAATTGGAACGAATTGATGCAGCATGAAAATTTGTATGCGATCTTCGTCGATTACGAATTGAAGAACTGGGCGCGGGAAACGTGGTTGTGGAATGGCGACCTTCCAGGACCTGCATTGACAATTTTACATCAGCATGCTGTTCAAGGTAGGAAATTTATCAGCAAATTTTTGGTAGGAATTTTTTTATGTTCATTATTCATTTCTAAATGGCTGTTTTGATAATTGGGTTAGATAAAAATACGAGTATTTACATTGCCATGTTTGTGTTATAAAATTAATTTTGTTGCATCAGAGAAATTATATGTATATGGACCTGAAATCTTTGATGAATGTTAAGCAAATATATTTAATCTTTGGATTTTGCTGAATATTTTTCGGTCTCGCAATTAACTTTTATGATATTAATAGCAAACATTTACTAATACATCATTTTATTAAACGATCAATTTTACATTTACTTCGGCGTTTGTTCACGCATTTCATACTATTCCATCTGAGTTTTCCCTCCTCTTATGTCTAAATAAAAATTTTGCAGGAAAATGTCGAATATTACATAATATTATTATTTAAAGTATCGATGTCATTCAAAAATCAAAATAGATTCAATGATAGTATCCACGCACACAGCTACATAGTCCTTTTTTTAATAAAACGATCATTTTAATACCGTAATTGGCATGTAAAAATGCTCACTTTTACACGGTATATTCGACTAATTCTTTCAATTTTTTCTAAAAAAGCTATGTGCGTTTAATTTTATTCTGTGGTTTTTATGAACAGATGGGGAAACTTAGGTAAAATAGCTTTAAATCGATATTCCACTCCTACTTATCTACTAATACACCTTTTAGTACAATAGTATTTCAAAATGCGTGAATTTAATTTCAGATTTTATTTATTCTGAAATTCATAACTAATCTAAAATATATTTGTTTTCTAAAATTAATATGACTTTTCTAAAATACAATTGATACTTCCTGAAATACAACTGGAAAAGGTGTAGTATTATGTTTTCATACACTCGGTTTTCAGCGCCAGCGGTTTGTTAGGTAAAAAATAACAACACAAAAACTATACAATAGCAGTTTCATTCAAATTTTAACGAAACATCGATATACTTATATATTTTATTAAATTTTTTGTAATTTTATTATTTCAATAATCAAATGTTAAATTTATAAATACAGAGTCTTGCACGTAAAGCCCGAGTCTAAATTAAAGCAATCCCGACCCAGACTGGGCCGTGCCAAATGCGCGTTATTATAAAAACGAACAGTGACATATTTTACTCATATTAGTTTTTACGAATAAATATTAATAGTATTATGTAATTTTTGTTGTGTAAATACACCTATATTATATTTTTATGTAATAAATATTGGGTTCCTGGATAAAACACGAAAATCGGGTTTTTTGGAATTAGGCTCGAGTTGGAACGGATTAAATAGTCATATTTCTTTCTATGCAGGACTTCTAATAGATATATTACATTTATTGAGTAAAATAAAAAACTAAGTCAAATTTTACATTAGAGTTTAAGAAAAATAAAATTAATATAATTTTTTATATCAAGTATAAAAATTATTAACCAGTGTGAAGTTATCCTACCGTTTCTAGATATATAGCTAATTTTTAAAATGTTATAACTTTTTTCTTAATCAAAAATCTACATTACATTATGTATCAAATAACATATTAGCGCCCAAAAAATATGAATAATTGCGAAAGTTATAAACAATTTTATTCGCCCATGTAATTCCTATGAAGTATCTACCAATAATAATTAATTGATTGAAATGGTCAAGAAGTTGGCGCGACCATTGGTAGGCTAGTATATAGCCATAATCTACATTAAATTATCTATCTAATGACATATTAGCGCCCAAAAAATATGAATAATTG
>JARJDW010006560.1:0-27700 GCA_030264715.1 Adinopsis sp. GC000173 | reverse complement strand
TCAATATAATGTGACTCTCGTTACTACTAAGTCTGACCACTCCTGATAATATACAAATCTAATACAAATTAGGTATACAGATTGAAAAATTTGATAATAAGTGCAAATAGGTAACGATTTGGAGTAAAAGAATTTTAGGAGTACGTCTAATAATGTCTTATAATTCATTCATTTGGGATAAACCTGATTTTAGTCAAAGAAATTTAAACGCTGACAAAGATGTAAAATTTTTAGATTGTTCAAGACAAAAGAATGCTTTTTTAACATATGAATTGCACAACGTATGATTAGTTGAATGCATTTCTTTCCTTTTTTTTAATTTCTCATCAATGGTCCACCAAGAGATGGCAACAATACTTAACAGAAATTGTTTTGCTCGCTTATAGATATGCAGAAAAAGAGGCAAGAACAGCAACAGTCCCAAAGGGACGATGGTGGCGCGTGTCGTGATGGTAGTAGAACATCGGGCGCGCTGAATACTAGTCAGGAGGATGGCGAAATCGATGTGGATCGTGGAGGTAAAGACGATGACGTCACCGTCATTGAGAATCCGAAACAGTCGAATGGCAATGACGCGAACGATGCCGGTGGTGGTGGTAATATTGATGCCGCCGGTTCGCTAAATCAACAAGCCGCCAATCCATCGTACAATAAGCTAAACAACAATGAGAACGATCTCAAAGCGACGCAGGCCGCTGGCATGCAACGACTTGGTGGTGGTGGTGATGCGGACGATGATGCGCATCGTACGATCAACATGCAGGACAGCAGCGAAAAGGTGGAGGCGGAGATGAACGACGATATGATGGAGGATGGGGCGCCGGCGAAGCACGACGAATTAGACGATGACGAGGGCGATGGGGAGGAGGATGATGATGCGGATAGCAATAAGCAGAACGATGATGAGAACGACGATGGCGAGATGAAGCAGGAGACGGCCGACGCTGAGGAGGGCGAAAGCTTTGCGGACGACGGTAAGGATCTCATGAAAGAGGAGAATGGTAGTATGGATGAAGGCAATAATGAGATGAATAATGATGCGGCCGCCGTCGGTAAGGAGGAGAAGAAACGGAAACGTTCGTATTCGGGCAGTAGTAGCAATTCGGAGTCAAGCAGCGGCTCAGACAGCGACGAGGAGAACAGTAAGCAACAGCAACAGGAAAAGGAGGCGACGAAGGATGATGGAAATTCAGCGCCGGCTGTAACAACACCCACCGACGAGAAGGATAACGCGCTGATGGTCGAAGCGACGCCGCTGCAAATGCCACAGCAGCAACAGCAGCAAGAGGAGAAGCCGGAAAAACCGCGCGCCTTACACAAAACGACATCCATCTTTCTGCGCAATCTCGCCGCGACAATTACGAAGCAGGAGGTGGAGGCGATGTGCGCACGATACGATGACTTTTTACGCGTCGCGCTCGCCGATCCGCAGCCGGAACGGCGATGGTTGCGGCGCGGCTGGGTGACGTTCAAGCGGGACGCGAACATCAAAGAGATTTGCTGGAATTTGAACAATATACGGTTGCGCGATTGTGAACTCGGTGCGATCGTCAATCGCGATCTGAGCCGACGAATTCGGCCGGTGAATGGAATTACCGCACACAAGCAGGTAGTGCGTTCGGATATACGCATCTCGGCAAAGGTGGTGCTCCATTTGGATGGTAGGGCCGGCCTATGGCCGGACGGCGATGAGAAGAAGCCGCCGGCGCAGACGTTTGGTCTCGTCTCGAACAATCCGGTGCTGCACAACATCACCGACTATCTGATTGAGGAGGCGAGCGCCGAGGAGGAGGAACTGCTCGGGCTAGAGCCGAGCTCCGATACGCCCGACATGGCGACGACGGTGGAGCGCGACGAGGCGCTCATTCAGGTGCTCGACAAGATTATTCTCTATCTGCGCGTTGTGCATTCGGTGGATTATTACAACCACTGCGAGTATCCGAACGAGGACGAGATGCCGAATCGCTGTGGCATTTTGCATGCGCGCGGCACACCACCAACTGCTAAGGTATTTATGCGCATTTTAACAATTTGAATATTTAATGTTTTGTTATTTTTATTTTCTAGGCTGATATTTCACAATTTATCGGTGCGCCGATCGAAGTGAAAATGGCCAACTTTTTACCCGAAAAGCCAGTTAAAGACGAGGCGGTGAAGAACGAGTCCAAGTTGATTAATCTATCGCTGAAGGATGTCGACATGGAGATCGATAAGTTCGTGCAGGCGAATACGCGCGAACTGGCGAAGGACAAATGGTTATGTCCATTGTCTGGCAAAAAGTTTAAAGGTACTGTCTTTTTGTTACGTAACATAAACTTATTTGACTGCATTCTGTTTTCAATTTGATACATTTGGATTGCGTTGATACTGAAATAACTTGCACATTAGTTGAAAAACGTAGTATATAATGCAGGGTAATCGTTTATTACTTAATTTAATATAAATTTCATTGCTGTTTTGTAATTATGATGACCCATCTTGGTAAACTTTTGCGAAAAATATTGAAATTGGAGTAAAAAGCTTTGGTGTAGGTTTCACAAATATTTATATTTAAATCAACGTCGTCATTATATTCGTTGTTTTAGCAGAAATAGGTAGAAGGTTGGATTAACAGTTTAGTAGAAAATGAATTAACGAAGAATGGCTTAGAATTTATATTTCGTTTTTGCGTATCTGAAGCGAATTTATATTTGTAATCTCTTAAATGCATTTAGATATTTATTCTTCATTATAACAGAAATTTTACGGTCGGTATGTTCGATGTAAACATGTTTGCAATCATGACACATAACGAAATAAACGTCACACGTTTACTTTTAAGTATGTAAGTTAGTAATGGACCAGCCTTGAATAAAATTACAGTAGAGCTAAGCTCCTGTTGCAATTTATAAGATTTAGGGCCGATTTCATAATCATTTTAATGGTCTGTTAAAATTTAAGTCTTCCTTAAAAATTAAAATCAATTTCATAATGTTTTTAAGTAGTGAGCATTAGTAATAGTTTTAAATTGTCATTTAAAGGCACCATTAACTTAATCCCCCCTTTAGGTAACGGAGCATTAACAATTTGATTATGAAATCGGCCCTTACATAACTAGTGATGTAACTGGTGTAATACAGTATTGGGACGCTTGAGATATACATTAATCTTGGCTAAACTACCAAATTGCGTCGAGAGCTTAGCTCTGCTCTTATATTTCATATTGGCCCATTATAAGTACGTTTTATGTTGGAAAAGGAGTTTTATTTATTGTTGTGACAAACTTTTCAACTATTACACTTGACTTCTTATTAATTAGTTGATAACGTGATAAAAATATATCTGTATGGTGAAGTTAACTTGTCATCATATTTTTCAAGTATTTAAACAACTTTTCATTTGTTTGCAAAGGTCCCGATTTCGTTCGCAAACACATATTCAACAAGCACGCCGAAAAGATCGAGGAGGTGAAGAAGGAGGTGGAATTCTTCAATAACTATCTGCGTGATCCGAAACGACCGATGCTCGCCGAGGCGCCGCAGCCGAAGCGCGAAGAGACGCCGTCGTATTCGCATTCACAGTACGTATATAATACTTGTCGCGTGTGCTTGTCACAAGCAACAACCATTTCGTTTTTCGATTAATTTTGACCTTTCTATTCTTTGTGCTTTTTCTGGGTTAGGTGTTATTGCTGTTCGTATGGCGGTTACGGCTACGGCGCCCCATCCCGATACAACGCGTACTCACAACGACCGCGCGGTTATCCACCACGATCCAGGTAATGTTGCTCTCTTTCACATCAATTTCTCAGTTTGTCAAATCATAATACAAATGATAGATAAAGATTGTGTTTGTGTATGTTGAATAGAGTGTGCAAAATTCAAAATTCATCGCTAAGATTGTTTACATTTAAGTCTAATGTATGACTTATGACTTTAAAATTCAATTTTTCTCTTTTCCTAATCAACTTTAAGCTATATTTATTGGAAATATGGGATCTATGATGATTGCCAAAGATCTATGGACATCACAAATTGACCTTTGTCATTTTCAAGTGGAGCGCAAATTTAGTCGACGATTGGAGATGAAATGCAATCTATTTTGGCTACAACTTTGATCAATTTATGTTAAATTTGATCTTCAGCAAATGCCTATAATGACGACTCTAGAATTCTATCCACTTGCTTTCTAACTCATTTTAAGCCATTAAAAGTATAAGACCTTCTCCATTTAGCTCTGATAATTACGTTAAATAACCAACAAAATAAAAATCATACTGAAATTGGCTCAAAGACGTGATCTCCAAATGCTAAACGACTTGTTAGATTTTGGTTACATGCTAAATATTGTAGTAAATTGAATTTTTTTACAGGGGCAGCGCACCGGACTACCGACCGGTGGTGCACTATCGCGACCTGGACGCGCCTAGGGAACCTGAAGAATTTATCTAGAACTAAATATGAAAATAATACTGCATTTACATGTTACAGATGATAGTTTCATTTTAAAAATGTGTTTTTTACAATTATTTTATCGATAGAATTACAAAAGCAAAAAGTAACTAAGTATGGAGATATGTGTTTGTTTCGGAATTAAATTATACATAAAAAAAACAACGTACGTTTGATTAACAACTCATCGTCATTCAACAACTATTTAACAATTTAACAAAACAAGACATCTAGTGGATAAGCGTATTTTAGGTTTTTTTTAAGTTACATCGAATTTTCGAGATGTCTCAGTTTGAATGTCCTAAGAACAATGGTGCTGAAGATATGTATTGGAGGTGCATCTTATTGGTGGTTCATGCATTCACACCTATTGTCCGCTTCCAACGAAAACGCATAGTGTAAACACAGCCCGTTTTGTGTAGAAACTGCAATGCTGGTTTTAGTGAATGATTTTCTTATTTTATAACATTAAACTATTCATTTATTTATAGCAAAGTCAAACATTATTTGTTGTACATTGTAATAAACTTAAACTTTAATGAATTAATTGAATTTTATGCAAAAAAAACTGTGAAAAATTAAAAAATTGACGTGTGTTTCACTCAAGAGCTGCGGACTGTATGTTCTGCTTCTTTATGTGCGCTCTGAAATCTTAACTCGCGAAATATAAACAATCATCCAGAGCCGCACTAAACATAGATTGAACACAACCTTAGAGTCATTAAAGAAATTCAAACAAAGTTGTTTTTTTTTGCAAAAAATAGGCAAAATCTACTATAAATTCATTAAACAATTATAAGGATTATATCATTACTTTATCTTATCTTTATCTTTACAAGTAATAAATTTCTTTTTTGTTCTTAAGACATTCCAATTGAAATATCTCGAAAATCCGATCTAATTTTAAAAGACGGTTTGCGCCATTGAATTCAGCGCATCCAAATTATGCTCATCCAGTATATGCTTTGTTTGTTAGAAAAAAATGTATTCAATTCGAGCATATTTGTAATAGTACAAATGAACGCTCCTGATCCCATCCTAATCCACCTTTCAATGCAGTTCACAAATTACAAATTGCAGCCCAATCTTAAGCCCAATTTATTGCGTTTTTGTGTACGGTAATCTATTGAAAAATGCGTCCCGTGCCGCATTGAAATCAATTAATTAGTTTTGCCTATCTATAAGTGGCTGCCATAGAATGAATTGTATCAGTTTCGATTTCGGCTGCTAGCTAGCCGAACGGTAATGTGCTTCTAATTTGGTTCTACTCATCGTAATAAGCGTAAGATAACGAACAATATGTCGATGTGCAATAAGGTGAGCTTGGGCGCATCGGGACTCGGCGTCGTGCTGGTGATAATCGGCGCAATCGTCGGCTTTGCCGTTCTTCCACCCTACGTCAACGATCAGATCAAGAAGGTAGAAATGTGCACAAATTTCGTACCATCAACAGAATTTCAGCTAATTGATTATTCCAGAATTCAAAGTTGGAAGAGGGTACCGAACAATACGACCGCTTCATTGAGCTGTCCTTTCCGCTCGACTTTAAAGTTAGCTTTTTCAACGTAACCAATCCCGATCAGATAATGGACGGCAAGAAGCCGAATGTCACCGAAGTCGGACCGTACTATTACACGTAACTTGATCATAAACATGATGAAAATAAAAGCCTAGTCATTGTTTTCATTTTTATTTTGCAGCAAACATAGCAAAAAATTTGATTTAATACGCGATGATCGGCTTGGAACGATTGTCTATCAAAATCGCGCCGAATTCAAATTCAATCCCAGTAAGGGTGGACCAAATCCGCGCGAAAACAAGATTACCATATTGAACGTACCACTAGCGGTAAGAATTCTAAATTTTTGTACTACAATAGAAAATAGATTACGAAACATTTTTGATACAACGTATTTGATAATTATCTAGGTTTTGTTTATAAAAATATGAACAGGATACTAGGTAAGGTGACACAAATTAATAATAAACGTTGGTTTATTTTTATTATTCAATATATTTCGACTTATCGGTCAACATCAGGAATGAAGAAGAAGTAGAATGAAAACGTTTATATGCAAGGTGTAGACATTGTTAGAAAATGTAGTGTCAAAATTAAACGCTCCTAGATCAAACACGTAAACTAATATATGTTATTGGTTATTAACTCTTATCTAGCGTTTTATTTTGACACTTCATTCTTTAATTTAATTAGAGGTAAGTTCTATAGTGCTTACAAGCCATTCACACTTAATGGACTTTGGATGATCACCGAGAGGTGGAAATATATCGAATAAAAATAAACTAACGTTTTTTATTAGTGTTGCGTTGATATTTTTATAAACAAAATAGTGATCATAATGCACCAATAAGTGTCCGCAGCCAACTTTATTAAATCTAATAATTTAGGTTCTAATCCAAACATTTGAGGACTTTGGCGACTTGGCATTCCTCAAAAACTTATTGAATAGTGGATATAAGGATGCGTTTCAAATTAAAAACGAAAAACAACCGCTGTTTCACACAGTCACCGTCGAGGATTACGCGTTCGACACGTACAAATTTTGCAATGCAGACGATATTAAAAGCAAAGCTGGCCGTGCTTTATGCGCTGTGATGCGCTTAATGCCGTCGGAGAGTTTGGAGGTCTACGACAATCGTACCATTGGATTTTCATTTTTCAAATCGGTGAGTAAATTAAGTCGTAAAATTGCCGTTGAAAATAGCAAAATTCAAATGTCTTGCTTGATTTCATTTAATAAGCAATGATTTTTTTTGAATTTTGCTCGACTCTATACTTTGTGAGATATTTATGAAATTGCGTTGTGTGGAGGGAGCCACAACGATTAGTTAATAACATTAACTATATTATATCGAACACTGAATTTAAAAATGGGTTTGTTCAATTTGCATAACCTGGAACATGGAACAATGTTCCTGACAGTTCTCGGAGCTGACAATTGAAATGCTGCAAATAGAACAGATTACTTTCAAAACTTGCTACTTTAGCAGTGTTGAACTTTCGTTTCCCGCAGAAAAGCAAACATAACCTTGTTAAGTTAACCTTGCTTGCTTGATTATTGAGTCGAATGAACTGATTCTTAAGCAATATCATGTCTGTACCGAAGTATCGAATTTGAAGGGGAAAAGGCTCTAAGCTAAGACATTAATAAGTATAGCTATCTAACAGCAAGATACCAAGAAACTAAAACTTTTTCATTTATCAACCAGTCGTTAGTTAATTCTCGCAAATAAATCTTCTGCTTCATTGTCCTTTAAATTTAATTAGAATGGAGTTAGTTAAATAAATATGTTGAATGTGCAATATATCTATATTCTTGTACCTGTCTATATCCTATAAACTCAAATTTATTATGTGACATTGTAGAAGCAAAATAAAGTCGATGGCGTGTATAAGATCAATTCGGGAATGAAGGATGTCAGTTTTCTCGGCGAAATCATCACATGGAACAACAAAGACCGTCTGACAAATATGTGGAACGACGAGGGCGATTGCAACAAGATCCAAGGCACAGACTCAACGATCTATCCACCGTTCAACACCAAAGACACGGAATACTATATATACAATACGGACATATGCCGGTTAGTGTTCGCTCTATCTCTCTATCAAATAAACCAATAAATTTCATTACGAATATTTTTTGCAGCACTGTAAAATTGAAATTCAAGAAGGAGATGGAGTATGAGGGCGTGCCGGGCTATCGTAATCTTCTCAGCGCCGACAATATGAAAATGTCCCTCGACGAAAATAAATGCTATTGCATACAGCAGACGCGCGACCTTAACGGCGACAAGAACTGCATGCCGGACGGATTTTTGGATATGAAGCATTGTTTGGGCGCGCCGATTGTCGTCTCGCTGCCACACTTCCTTTGGGCCGATGAAGCGTACGCGAATACCGTTGACGGGTTACAGCCGGTGCAGGATCTGCACGAAACCTACATCGACTTGGAACCGGTACGTTGGCAAGAAACATAACAATTTGATGGGAGTAATAATTCAATTAAATATATTAATATTTAAAGTAGTGGGATCATTACCTTTATAAATTAATCACAAGTTGTGGCACTTCGGCACAGAGCTGGATTAAGCCTTTAGTAGGAGGTAGACAAAATATATAAATGGGGCCTCCCTTTTCAATTGTGACCACGACCTGCACAAACGCATAATTCTTTTTACATCTTTTTCATGGTTTTTGCTGATTATTTACCACTTTTTTCATAGTTTTTGCTGTTTTTACCGTTTTTTCTGGATTCCCCGTTCTGTTTTATGCTTATTGTTATTTTATTTTGTTATATTTTTTTGCTTTGCTTCCAATAAACAGCGAACAAGTTATAAAAAGTAGCGAAAATCATGAAAACATTGTTAAAAACAACGAAAAACCGAAATGAGTGGCCAAAACAGCAAAAACCATGAAGAAGTTGTAGAAAAACAGCAAAAAATTTGTAAAACCGCGCAAAAAGTAGCAAAAGAATACGAAAAATTGTAATAAAGTGAATAAGGAGCAAAAGGAAGGAGGCTAAGAATGCTCGAAATTTTTGATATCACTCATATACACATAAACATTTGTGACAGAAATGGAAACTGTTTTTACCACTTTTCGATGCATTTTACAAGTTTTTGCCGTTTTTTTTATGCTTATTGCTATTTTATTTTGTTATATTTTTTCCATTTCTTCTAAAAAAAAACAACGAAAAGGGTTTAAAAAGTAGCCAAAAACCATGAAAAAATTGTTAAGAACAGCGAAAAACCGAAATGCGTGGTATAAACAGCAAGAACCATGGAAAAAGTTGTAGAAAAGCAGCAAAAAAAAATTGTAAAACTGCGCAAAAGGTGGCAAAAGTATACAAAAAAATGGTAATAAAGTGAATTAGGAGCAAAAAAATCGACGCTAAGAATACTCGAAACTTTTCATCTCACTCACATACACATAAACGTTTGCCAAAGAAATAGAGACGACGCCGATGCGTCAGGTTGGACACTTTGAATTACGACACCTAGACATTTATCTAATTTGTCTATTGCTTAATCCGGCCTTAAGTTACCATCATTACAACTACTATAACTTTTGATTGATATAAATTTAATGAACCCACTTTAACTACTAGTAGTATATTGGATTGAAGCATTAAAGTTGACACATTTCATGCAATAGTAATTGCTTACTCTATATATATTGTAGAATTTGGGATCGCCATTATCTGGAGCCAAACGTATGCAATTCAATATGATTTTGCGCAAATACAAATCGCTCGATCCGGCATTAAATCTGCCCAGCGCTGTGGTACCATTAATGTGGGTGGAAGAAGTAAATATTATAAAGCAAAACTATTTGTTTGTTTTTTTGGTAATAAGCAGCTGTATTATTGCAGGCCGTTGCGCTCACCGATGAACTAGTCGACGACATCAAATCCAAGTATTTAAACCAAGTAAAACTCGTGAATGTATTTCGATGGACGTTGATTGGACTTGGAATAGGCTTTTTCATCGTCTTTGGTGCGCTCTTCTTCGTGCGCAGAAATTGCTTAAATAATAATAATAACAGCAACGATGTGGTGGATGCGCCTGTCGCAACACGCCGCCGCTCAACATCAGAAATCAGCGATGAAACGCCGCAGCAACGCAGTAGCGTTAGTAGCAATAGCAACAGTAATAAAAACGCTGCCGCCACCGAATAGCGCGATTGATTGCATCTAATCTAATCTAAAATAAGTCGACTTAATTATTATATTAATTGATTTATCTAGTTACAAACTAATCAATCAGCAGTATATCGAAAACAATGTGTCAGAAGCGGTGTGCGATAGCGACGATCGGCGTTGGTGCGGTACTCACCGTCGGCACATTGTTTTTCGCCTTGTTTGGCATACAGCCGCTCGTCGATCTAGTTGTCAAAAATGTAAATTACCTTTCTTTTATTAATTTGTATACATGTTGATTAATAAATTATTTTTAATGATATCTATATATAATATTGCGTGCGATTAGAAACTAAAACTTGCGCCCGGCTCGGAATTATGGGATCAATTCGTCGAGATACCATTTCCAATCAATCTCAATGTGTACTTGTTTGACGTACAGAATCCGATCGAGGTGGCCGAGAAGAAGGCTGCACCAATCGTAATGCAGAGAGGACCGTACGTTTATAGGTAGGTGATTGTTTTGTTTTTGTCGTTTGACAGTCAACCAACAGCCAACCGTGTTTATTGTAGTTTAAAGCGATTTAAGTACGATTTGCACGAGGAGGGTGACTTTGTCACCTATCACACGAAGAATTTAATTGAATTTAATCGCGATGAAACGGACAACGAACTATCGGAGGAGGATACGGTCACTACATTCAACTTGGTCGTTGTTGTAAGTACATCCACACATACATAACCTAGTTAAACTTCCCAAGATGTAAAAAACGCGACTCCCATTCAATGCATATATTAGTACATTAAATTATTCGATAGGGTAGCGATGTTGCATGTAAATTATAGGCCTATTACTATTACTGTAAATGCGTTCTGATCTCTTACATTTGGACCATTTGAATCATATATATGCACATGTCTATGTAAATGTCTCTATGCAAGTGCATACATTTGACATTGGAGGGTTTCAACATCTGATTGAGCAGATATCTAATAATCTAATAAACCCCTTCGCTAGTGCATTAATTAATGAATAACTAACAGATTCGTTCCCAAATTTACTCAAGTCTTCTTTGAATTATAATATTACTGCGCCGGGCTTTTTGTTTTTCACTCGACATCTTATTCAGTGTGAAAATATGAACAGTAGTCATATAGTTTAGGCATTGAATTGTAGAATTTATCATTTTTGTTTTCTTTGCTCTTGGAATTCATAGAAGATTACTGTTTATTGCAAATACTTGGAACTATGGTTGAAGCAGAGCAACGTGACATCCGTGGAATCAAATTCAGAAACACACTAATTAAGAAAATTACATGAATAGGATCAAAAAAATCATATTTTGAAGCAATTTATAAATTAAAATGTTTTTGTAAGTCTAGAGGGGAATGAAGCAAAGAGCAAGAAACAAATTTGTAGGAATTAAGTTATTTTTTTGGTGTTACGCGTGGCCAGACAGATTACCGATTGCTGCACTAGAGAATCTAAAGACACCACTTTGCTAACGACGTCACAGTACCTGTCTCACCTAAGTTTTAATTCATTGCATGGTCTTTTTGATGCATTCATAAAATATGTCAACTCTTTAATTTATTACTTGCGTTGCGATATTATTTTAGGGCATCTATCAACTGCTGGAACCGGTGCAAACGAAACTGCCATTCTCGGTCGATTTGGTGTTGAAGGAATTGCTGGAAATCAGCGATCTAATGACAAAGACCAAAGTGAAGAACATCGTCTTCGGCGGCTACAACCTGTGCGGCGATCCCAAACTATCATTCCCATCGAAATTCGTCTGTCTGATCATCATGCTGCTGCGAATTCGCATGATTGAATACAACGCTGACTTGACGATGAAGTACAGCTACTTTGGCTTTGTAAGTGTTCAATTTTAATGTCTTTGTCAGTGTTTCTCTGTTTGTCATTATTCGTGGACAGATAAATAATAGAGTATTTTGTCATTATGTAACTCATGAAGTTAACCGCAAATTCTAGAACAGTGCCAACCGAAAGTCACTAAATATATGTCAAATATAAAAAGCCCGGGTCATAGGTTTGAGGTTAGATCATAGCATAGAGATCCTAGTAACAAACAACAAATAATTGTCAAACTCACAATAAGAAACTAAAGATTGGTTTCCAATTTGGTTTGACTGAAAATTATTTACCTTTTACAGTGTTGTTTATTTTATCAGAAATACTGACCTAGGTGGCACTGGGACCTGTTTTTAAACTTTTGACTCCTTAAAGAGGTGCGTTAATGTATCTTGGCTTACCGTTTTATCCACTTAGCCTTTCTTCCGGACCAGCTATTGAAAAACACCAAGGCGCGTAAATGTACTTTAGCTTAAAGTCAGTTGAACAGTACCATTCAATCAGATTAGGCTTTGTTTGCGTTTCAGCTGTTCAGAAACTTTGATCTAGACCACACTTTCGGAAGAATCCGCTTTTGAACACTTGTTTTTAGCCATTTTGACGCATTGAAGTTGCGCGTAAATGTATCTTGGCCTAGGCTCAGTTAAAAAGTACCGTTTTATCGACTTAACCTTCTCTTGCGTTCCAGCTATTAAGAAACACTCTTTCGGAAGAGTCCGCTTTTGAAAGTGCCTGTTTTTTGGGCGTTATTACAGATTTGACGCATTGAAGAGACGCGTAAATGTGTCTTGGCCTACGATCTGTTAAACAATACCATTTTGGCGACTTAAAAACATTTACGGGTTCCTTTAATGTGTCAAAATGTTTAAAACGGGCCCTTTCGAAAGACATAACTTTCTGTCGTAATGTGTAAAGCAACAAGAGAGAGAGTTGAGCAAAGATCTTCCCATCCAAATTGCGTTGAAAGTGATCATTTTTTTTGCAGAAAAACAACACGGATGAGGGTCTATTCAAAGTGAATCGTGGCGCGAGCGATATTGGTCGATTGGGCAACGTTGAAACATGGAATGGTTTGGCGTATACCGACTATTGGGTCGGCGATCAATCGCAGTGCGACAAAATCGAAGGCGCCGATCTCTCAGTGTATCCGCCGCATATCAAGCGCGATACCGTGCTGAAGCTATTTTTGCCCGACGTATGCCAGTAAGTGTGTGCATTGTTATCGATTTATCTAATCGCATTTGTTTTACGAAATTACACTATGTAATCGCCATTCAATCGTAACAATGTTATCGAAATCGTACGACGGCCACTGAAAATAGTTATTTTTTTAGCGCTAATTATAGCTGAAATTATGATAGTATCGATAATATTGTCGTTTCGTTACACGCAGCTAAAATGATTTCGCAATGGTTTTGAATTGGCATTTCGGAATTACGGATCGCGCAGTTTAGAAAATGCGTTGCGTTCTTGAACTTGTAGTATATAAGTACATTTACCTTGTCCTTCCTTGGTTTGGATTCAGCTAATTTGAATCGGAGTTACGAATTGTGCAGTTTAGAAAATGCATTTCATTCCAGAACTTGTAGAACGCATTTTATTGAATGTGCAGTCACAGCTAGTTCCAAGTAATTGCAAACGAGCGAACCAAAGTAATCGATTACGTGGATCAGACGATAGTAATCCCGACAAGACTTCAATATCGAATCATACGATAATCAGCTCCCTCTGAGTCTCTCAGTCGTAGCGAATTATTTTCTCATTTTTCTGGCTTTTCTTAGTTATTTTTATCATGGCGACGAACGTAATAAATATTGGATAGTGTGAACTAACCTTACGGGTATATTTCTAATGCGGCATCAATAATCGCGCAGAATTGAGTCTCGCAACATAAATAATATTAATTTATTCCCCGAAATCAAATTCTCGTTCGTTCAATCTCACTTTATACGCGTCATAAGTTTATTGTAATGTTCTCATATGGACATAGTTTTATATGCTATAAATCCATGATCATTAAACATGGTGAACTCGTGAAATCTTTGGAATAATAATAATATTTGTTTCGGGGAACCCTTTTCTCGCTTCAAGCAAATAAAACAAATAAGACATAACTTTTAACGACTGGAATCTATTTTCTTCGTACGATTAGATAAAATTTCAACATTTATCTTCAATTGTGTTATTTGTGGTTGCATTTCATATGTTTATTTTCTTGCAGAGTTAAGCTTTTGTTGTAATGTATTTTCAAATTTTTATTTCAACTCGCAGAATCCCTTAGAATTTTTTATCAAATCCTCAAGTTTCCTAGGAGTAAACAATTGAAAAACATGGATATAAATTAAGTTGATGATAGAGTACTTTATCATTCAAAAAGTATTCATCGCAATTGTACATTATCAAATAACAATTCGTGTTGTTCGTACTGTAAAATAGTAATCTCGAATTGCGAGGCTGCTCGTACTTCATTCTACAACAATCTTATCGCAATTATCCGATATTTAATCATTGAAAACAATTATTTTTAATTCTCTAATTAATCTCATGATATCATTAGCCAGCGCCACATATTTACTTCGTCCTTCCGTTACACGCAAAGCATGCGTCAAGTACATGTATATCTAGCAATTGTCGAATTCAAGACGAAAAAAATCTACATAAATGGACAATAAAATCCACGTAATTCGACTAGCCCAACGCGTACACCCGGCTTTTTCTACACAATTCACATATCACCATTTCGTTATGGCGTACGTGTGTCGTTCAACTATGTTTTTTAAATTAAGCCGATGTCTCAAATTATAAAGGCAAAATTTGTAGGTTAAGTTTATTTATTTCGCCTACAACAATGTGTGCAATGCAACAAAACGAAACGTACGCAATGTACTTAATGTCCACAATGCATCCTTTGTGTGAAACAGCTACAATTTGCTTTGTTCATATTGTATCGATTGTAAATTACACATACATAATACATGGTATTGATTGATTGCATTGCAAGATAATAACGTACAACGGTTATTAGAATTGTTGTTTTTATTACATTTATAATAAATTGATTGCATTTCGTATGTATGTAGGCAACTTGAACTACATGATACAGCACAATGGAATCGCTTACCTTATCGCTTTTTATGTATCTATCACGCTGATCGAACCAATGATAAGATCATCCTCATACACCTCATATTATAAAAAATGCAAATATTGTGTCTGAACGTAATAACATCCAAATCGTTTAAATGTAATAAACAACGATGATAACGATAAATGAAATAACCTTGTATTTTTAATTTTCTGATGTGTCATGGCGTAAACAAACATGAACGACATTGGTGAAACAACCGAAATGAACATTCGAAAAAATTTATTATTATTTTTTTTGATGCAATGCAATAAAATACAGTCAATTAATTAATTAATGAATTAATTAGTTTCTACGTAATATATATATAATAATAATATATGTGTGTATATACCCAATGAATTAAAAATACTTCTCGAGCACCTTGACTAAATCCTTTGGATTCGTATTTGGTCCATGTCGCTCCACCGGCTGTCCATTCTTGTCGATGATGAACTTGGTAAAGTTCCACTTGATAAAGTCGCCGAGTGTGCCGCCCTGCTTGTGCTTCAGGTACGTCCACAGCGGATGCGTATTGCCGCCATTCACATCAATCTTATCGTACATGTCGAATTTGACGTTCTTCTTGGCGACGAATTGGCAGATCTCCTCGTTCGTGCCCGGCTCCTGTCCGCCGAATTGGTTGCATGGAAAGGCGAGAATACGCAATCCCTTGCTCTCGCCGAACTCATCGTACAGCTCCTGCAGCTCGGCGTAGTTGTTCTTCGTGTAGCCGCATTGCGACGCCACATTGACAATGATGCACACATGGCCCTTGTACTTGTCGAGCGAGACGACATCACCGTTTATCGTACGTGCTTGAAAGTCGTAGATCGATTGTGCCTCTTTGGGATTTGCTGGATTCTGTACGTCGCCCATATTTCGCGCCGGACAGCTGTCTCCGCTCTCCGTCGTAGTACTGCAAGTTGACGTGCACGTTGCTGAAACTGACAGCGGTCTTAATACAGGTAGCGCGAGTGCGGCAATGTTGATCAGGTGAATGCTTCGTGCGAGCAACATACTGCTTGCTTATATATTACCTTTCGATAAAGCGCTATTTGCTCGTTGCGATGCGCAGTGTTAAAATAAAACGAAGCGAACAACGGTCGACGATCATCTGTTTTGTCAGAGTGGTGGTGGTGGTAGGGTGGCATCGTAGCGAACATTCGCGAACATTGCACGGTATGTCGTAACTTTGCGTAACTTACCAACTTCACTGCATTGATTTGTTTGCGTTTCATCCTTCTTCAACCCATTCCATCGTTCATTTTTTGTTTCGGATATGTTAAAGTCCAGCATTGCAATAAAAACAAATAAACAAAATTTACTTATCATGATGAATCACCAGAAATATTATAGCAAAATGGCTGAAATACATCCAAATTATTATTTATTATTCAATATTTATTTAAATAGATTATTGATACGGAACTAGTAAGTACGTAAATGTTTTTGATTTATTTATTCTATCATTCTATTTTTGTTTGTTTTCCCAGTAACATTTTCATACGATTCGTACGCAATTTGTTCATAATCCCAAAATAAACATTGTGCGTAAGTTACCAACTTCACTACGCTCATTTGTTTACGTTCCATCTCTTTTCAACGCATTCCGTCATTGATTTAAAGTTCATTAGCAAGTAGCGTTGCAATAAAATAATTTATTTATCATCATGAATCACAAATATTATAGCAAAATGGCTGATATACATACAGATAGATTATTTATTATTCAACGTTTATTTAACTACATTATTGATACGGAACTCTAGTTATTAGCATAAGTAAGTAAATGTTTTTGACTTATTTATCATTCTATTTTTGTGTTTTCCCAGTAATTTTTTCGTACACAGTTTGTTCATAATCCAAAAATAAATATTCTTCTTTTACTTCTACTACCAATACTGTTCTAGTTTTTTCACCATATTTAGCGGCTTCGTCGCCGAAGAGAATCGCTCAACCGGATTTCCATCCTCGTCGATGATAAATTTGGTGAAATTCCATCTGATTTTATTCCCTTTACCCTTCGTCTTATTGTCGGGCTGCTTCTTATTCAGAAAGTTAAACAACGGATGCGCTTTCGGTCCATTAACGTTAATCTTTTCGAACATGTCGAATTTCACATTGCGATCCTCGACGAATTTGCATATTTTCTCCGCATCGCCCGGTTCCTGTCCGCCGAATTGATTGCATGGAAACGCGAGTATTTCTAGTCCCTTCGATTCGTGATATTTATCGTAGAGCTGCACCAACTGTTCGTAGTTGCTTTTCGTATAGCCGCAGCGCGACGCAACGTTGAGGATGATACAAACGTGGCCTTTGTACTTTTCCAGACTTACGACTTCGCCTTTTAGCGTCTTGGCGCTGAACTCGTAAATGGAGGCGGCATTTTGCCAATCAACGACTTCTTCGTTGTCACTCATCGTCGTTCTGTTTATGCAAACATAACCCCCAAACACATGAAATACCGGGAGTTTACTTGACTGTAGGCAACTTGTCTAACGCATACATTTTAATGTTGCAGAGCACTCAAATTGAAGCATATCCGAGATGGGAAAATGCGAGATTTGGATACGTACTATTTCGAATTTGATCGGCCCTTCCATCCACAAAAGGGTGATAAACCGGAAGATTCGTGCTTTTGCATCAAAGGCACACGCAATGAATTGGGAAAGGATTCATGCTACATGGATGGTATCTTAGATATGAAATCCTGCACAGGTTTGAATTTCTTACCTAACTTATCAAGCTTTTAATTAAACAAATAAACATATTAAAGGTATTCCTGCGATTGTATCGTACCCACATTTTCTCGATGCGGAGGAAAAGTACCAAAAGGGCGTGAAAGGCTTAGATGCGAGCTTCGACAGACATGGAAGCTACTTTGAATTTCAACCGGTATCAAATTACCAATATATTATAATCAATTAGTTAAATTACTTTATATTTATAGTATTTGGGTGTTCCTGTAAGCGGTGCGCTTCGTCTACAAATGAATTTGGTTGTGCGGCCACACGACGTGAACAACGAACCCGTTGAAATAATTAAGAACTTGGGTAACTATATGTTTCCATTGGCATGGTTTGAAGTGGTATACTAATTAGCGATTTCTATTACTAATGTTGTCATTGATTAATTTTGTGCGTTAATTTTTTTTAGCACTTTGAATTGGATGACGCATCCTACGATCAAATCAAAGTGGTCGTCAATTTATTGCGCGCCGTCGACATCATTAAATGGGTGTTTGTGGGCGTATTTGCCCTTGTAGCATTAATAGGCGCTATTATTTACTACAAACGTAGATAATTATATATTTTTTATAAGTATATTATGGATTACAGTTGTTCAATTGTTGCAATTGTACATTTACTATCATTTATAATCACACGACATACGTTTCATATGTTTATTATTGATTAAATTTAGTTAAAGGATATTCAATAAAAGTCATTTTGATAGATAATTAAATGTGAATTAGGATTAATATTTATAATGTTATAGATTTATGCAGCGGATGAATTTGTGTAGTATAATCTATTTATGCCATGTTGGAGTGCTACAAATCTATCTTGTATGCACATTTTACTTATTTACGGCACCCGGCCTTTAATACAAATATCAAGATAAATATATGTATATAAGCAATCTCTAAATTGTAATAATAATCAATAACATGTAGTTTTTGAACGAATTGAAACTAAATCAAACTTCTTATTTAGAACATTGAATGTATTTAGAATACACGAAAACAGTTTAAATGTTAGGTAATTCTTTTATAAAAAATAAATCATTAGTTCTTAGCAGAATGTTAGAAATTGGAACTTTAAAATGTATTCTAGATAACAATTCAGCACAATTTCACATTCCATTTAAAATTTTAAGTAAGAAATACTGTTCAGCAATAATTCTTCTATTTTTTAATGACTTTAATTGTCTTTGCTTCTTGAATATCATATTTCCATGCAATCCTTTTTTTTAAATCCTTAAAAATCTATATTGAAGTTTTCAATTCTGTTAGTATCTTAGTAGCTTTAAACAGCATCAAACTCACTGCTAAAACAAGTTTCCTTGTTCAGATTTTAATGAAATATTGACGCCCCCGGATCAACAATAAGTTTAATAAACACTATAAGTGTAGTTAATACTTTTTATTAGTAACTCTTAAAATTAAAATGACATTTTATTTAGTAAGAATTAAGTAAGAGAAACAACTTTTATTCGTAAAAGGGTGCATACCAATAAAATTAAACTGTGCCTGGTTATAATACGAGAATGAAACTTGACATAATCAGCAAAATCATGCAATTCACATATTAAAATCCCTATCAAAAGTAGCAGAAAACTGCATGAAATTCTTAATATTGTCATATTATTGTTATTCGCTTTGCCTCAAACACAAAAAGAATTTGCAATATATCACACTCATTGGCCATTTTTCTAGTTCCGCATTGCTTACATTAGAATTAGTAAAAATATGACATTATCTTAACAAATTTATTATTTTTTACTTCTAATTTATTACAAAATAATTTTAAAATCTTAATATTAATTGAATATATATAAATGAAATATGAACAATTGATATAATTGGATTGAATGATCAACTTTAAATTAATAATAACTTTTGGTTTTCATTTTTTGTAAAGATATAACTTACTACTACATAAATAAGTGATTATTCTTCTGGGTTAAAGTAGATCGCTGTCCTTCTTTGTGTGAATTTGCAGTTTGGTGACATTCGCTATCCAGTCTAGATATGGGAACAGATTCGTGTAGCTGTCTGCATCGTCTTGGCCGCCGCATTGCATGGGCTGCATTGAAATCACACCTATTACCCAGAATTCACAATCAAGTTCTTCACTTTCTTCATTTATAATCAAAACCGGTCCTCCATCGTAGCCCTGTAAAATATTAATGAACATTAATAAACGTGCGTAATGATTACGTTTAGCTTTTATAACTAATCTGAAATGCATTTGATGTATTGAAATAGTTAGTTTGAGAATTCAACTTACCTCTTTGCAGGTTTTGCGCCGGCCACCAGGAGTCCCAGCACAACCTAGCTTATCAACATTTTGGTGTGGCTTCTGACAGCGTAATTTCGGATATAAAACGAAATTACTTTGTAATAAAGGATTGTTGTCGTAATTAATAGATCCCCAACCGATTGCGATTACAGTTTCCTTGCCGGACAGATGACCCTTCTGCAGGCATGCTGGCGATATATACCTTTTCAACTTGACGGATCGCACGAGCTGGACCAGTCCAATGTCGTATAATTTGCTCGTAAGTTTATACTGGGGATGAGTGATGAATCGGCGCGCTTTAATTCGCGTCGCCGAATCACCCCATATAACGATATCGCCGAGGTCCACGTAAACGTCATAATCGTCAAGACTCGGGACGCAATGACCGACGGTGAGCACGTAATTGGGACGAATTAATGTACCACTGCATCCCAATTCATATGCGTCTTTGTTCTCGATTGACTCCCATCCAATCAGTGCCTAAAACAAGCAAGTTTGTTTAAATAATGTTATATTATTAGTTTCGTGGGTGGAGTGAAAAATTTCGATCTTCCTCATTATTTTTTTTAATGTGTTGGACGGAAATAGATCTAATATATTGTAGAAAATATTACAACTTTAAATGTGTTAAAAAAAGACGGATAATTTCGAGCTACATTATAATGAGGAAAATCAACGAGATCAAAATATTGAAAATTAAACGAAACTAGGTTTTCTAATCTAAACCTACAAATATATCAAATATTGATTAAACTATTTCTTACCATGAAGGGGTACTCTCCTTGTTGTACCCGCACACCACTAATTATTCTTGTGGGTGGTTTTATTCCTTCTGTTGTTGTTTGTATGGATGTAGATATTTCTGTTGTAGATAATTCTGTTGTATTTAGTTCTGTTGTAGTTAGTTCTGTTGTAGATAATTCTGTTGTAGATAGTTCTGTTGTAGATAATTCTGTTGTACTTAGTTCTGTTGTAGATAATTCTGTTGTACTTAGTTCTGTTGTAGATAATTCTGTTGTAGATAGTTCTGTTGTTGATAATTCTGTTGTAGATAGTTCTGTTGTTGATAATTCTGTTGTACTTAGTTCTGTTGTAGATAATTCTGTTGTAGATAGTTCTGTTGTTAATAATTCTGTTGTAGATAGTTCTGTTGTAGATAGTTCTATTATACTTAGTTCTGTGGTAGATAATTCTTTTGTACTTGGTTCTGCTGTAGTTAATTCTGTGGTAAATAGTTCTGTTGTAGTTAGTTCTGCTGTAGATTGTTCTGTTGTAGATAATTCTGTTGTAGTAAGTTCTGTTGTACTTAGTTCTGTTGTACTAAGTTTTGTTGTAGTTGGTTTGATTGTTAATAATTTTGTTGTAGTGGGTTTAGTTGTAGTTGGTTTGATTGTACTTGATTTGGTTGTAATTTGTTTGATTGTAGATGGTTTGATTGCAGTTGGTTTGATTGTAGTTGATTTAATTGTAGCTGATTTAGTTGTAGTTGGTTTGATTGTTGTTGGTTTGGTTCTACTTGGTTCAGTTGTTGTTGCTTTAGTTGTAATTGGTTTGGTTGTCGTTGGTTTGGTTGTAATTTGTTTGATTGTAGTTTGTTTGGTTGTAATTGGTTTAATTGTAGTTGGTTTGCTTGTAGTTAGTTTTATTGTTGTTGGAATGGTTGCTGTTACTGCAGTTGTTGTTGGTATGGTTTTTGTTACTGCAGTTGTCATTGGTATGGTAGTTGTTACTTGTGTTTTTGTTATTGGCATTGTTGTAGTACTTGATAATGTTTTTGTTGATGTTGTAAATTCTTTCTTCTTTATGCCAATATCCTGCCAGTATCCATCGCCGTTCGCGTTGAACAAATGGAATTGTTCATCATCCGACTCCTTCTCGAAATTGAAGATGAACAGCGATAGGATCGGATCGGTAACATGCGTATTATTTGGCTTAGAAATAGATTCACCGTGCATTTGTATTTGAGTTGGGGCTGTCGATGCCATTTCCATCATGAGGATAAAGTTGATAAAAATAAATTCAATTCTAAACATTGTGATGTTATTGTTGCACGGCACACAAAACTATGAGAAAGTAAACGTTGATTAATTTATTATATATATTATAAGAAAGCAAAACAATAAATAATAAAGATAAAGCGAGCATCTCGCTCAATTCTTAGTTTATCACTTTATTAAATCGACCATATTAATTTCTTTCAATTAATTAATTTTTCAAACTGATGCAATCATTGCGAAACTTTGCATATGTGCATAATTTTACATTTTACGTACTATATATTTGACTCTAATTGGACTAACTAAAACCAACAATGCACAACCGTCTCAGCATCAATTCACAATTAGAATTAGTTCGAACTTTTTAATGTCAATAATATGGATTGTAAATGTATAAAATGTATAAAAAGTAGTACATTTATAAAACACTTTAAAAGCTTGCTAAAGTTACTTTAACATAAAAATTTTATTATATAAAAGAGATGGGTACTGTTTTGTTAATTAGGGCTCACTTTTAGCCGCACATTTTAAGTGTGCTGACAATTCTTTATTCAGATATTATCTGGAAAAACCGTATGTGTGGACTTGATTTAAATAAGCTTGGTTGAGTGTGTAAGCTCTCCATGTATTAGTTAGAATATGTAAGCGCGCTTAAATCATTTTTAAGCTTACGCAGTTTAATGTTTAAATTATGGATGTTTTCTTATAAAACTCTTAACATGAATAGATTACATTTTGTGTGTGTGTGTGTATACATCCAAACCTATACCTTCATAAATAAACTATAGCGTACTACTAAATATTAAAACAAAGTATACAAGATTTCAACTTAATTTTATGCCAAATATATTCACAATTTATATAAAGTATTAGTGCATTAGATTATACAGAATTTTCGTACAAATTGTAGTAATTTTTAATACAATTTTAGCCTTACATACTACAAGTTCTGTTAATTATACGAGTTTTGTTCAAAAAGTATCACGATATTTTCACGGGTTATACGTATATACGATTTTCGATTTTTACATTACTACTCGTACTTTTTATTTATTCACTACGGTCGTTTGTAGTTAATTTTCTTGTAAATTTATATCTCTATTTCTTCTATTTTATATTAATATTTAATGGTCTGTTTAAATGTAAGCCTTTTATTAAAATCAAAATCAATGTATGATGTTTTTTATCATAAGTGATACCATGAGTAGGGTTTAGCCGATTGTACCGATTGCACTTGAAGCGAAACATAAGGTTATAATTAAAATATGTTCTGTTATTAGTTAAATTTAAGCGCAGGCCTCCAGAATATGTGTGATATAAATATTATGTATAAATTTATTCATTATCAAGGTTATATATTGTTTTCTTGTATAAATCATATGCGTACTTGTTGCCTTATCTGCACCAGCCACTCCTTATACTACTATTGCATCTTGAGCATTTATTCTAGTATATACGAGGTTTGTTCAAAAAGTATCGCAACATTTGAATGTACTCATATTTATGTATCGTACTTAAGCTGATAATCTCGGTTATTTTAAATGATTAGTTTCTCTAAAAGGTGCATCTAATGACAAATTCGCAAAAAAAAGTGCAAAAGCTGTACCGTTTTAAAAATTGCACGAACTTATCAAACCACTCACGTATATATGCATTGATTTCCGATATTTATTGAATTAAGATAAATTGTTTAAAATATAAAATTATGCACATATGCAAAATTTTTATTATTGGATCACTTTGACAAAATAAAAAAAAATTGATTTTATGTTCAAGTAAAGTGTAATTTCGGGCAAGAATTCGACAAAATATAACTAAGATAAGTTGTTTAAAATATAAAATTATGCCTATATGCAAAATTTTACAAGTATAGGATTATTTTGACAAAATTAGTATTTTATTCTTTCGTTGTTAACACAGACAAAAATATTCTGTATAAATTGATAACAAAATTGTCCTAAGTTTCAAATATAGTAGTTTATTCTAAAAGAAGTCAATCGGCGCATTTTTCTACCTAAAATAAAATACGTTTGTGTGTGGTAACAACGAAAGAATAAAATACTGATGTGGTCAAAGTAATCCGGTACTTCTAAAATTTTGCACATAGGCATAATTTTATATTTAGAACAACTTATCTTCGTAACATTTTGTCGAATTTTTGCCCGAAATGCCACTTTACCTGAACATAAAATCAATTTATCTGATTTTGTTAAAGTGATGCAATAATTGTAAAATTTTGTATGTGTGCATAATTTTATATTTTGAACAACTTATCTTAATAACATTGTGTCGTATTATTGTCTAAAATAGCACTTTACCTGAACATATATCAATTTTTCTGATTTTGTCAAAATGATCCGATAATTGTGAAATTTTATATATGTACATAATTTTATATTTTAAATAATTTGTCTTAATAATATTTTGTCGTATTATTGGCTAAAATAGCACTTTACCTAAAGATAAAATCACTTTTTCCCTATTATCAGGTCTTAAATCTAAAAAAAGTGAAAATATGCCTGAAATTCATTTCAAACCAAGCAGGGGTTGATTCCAAAATCTCAAAACTAGACTCCAAAATTTTTGATCAATTATACCTATAGTGAAGTCGACCCGGGGACACACCGTACAAGTGGTTTTAAAAGATTTGTTGTGGTCAAATGAACACAAATGATGTTGACCGTCCTAGTCACCCCGTTTCTGCCTTTACGCCACATATCATTGAAAAAATACGTGATATGGTGTTAGAGGATAAATGAATGAAGCTGCGTGAATTGTAAGTACTGGGAGCATCTCCACTGAGCTGGTGCATAGCATTTTGAACCATCATTTACACATCAAGAAGCTGTTAAAAGAAGGAGTACCGCGTTTTCTAAAAAATTGAGGAAAAACCGAACCGTGTGACATGTTCCGCTGCAGGTTTAGAGTTATTTTGACGCAATCAAGTGGATCGAAGGTGTCGTTTCATGATTGTAGATGAAACATGGATATATCAAAATACGAAGAAAATGAAAGAACAATTGTAATAATTGGTTGGCAGAGTCCGCACAAAAAAAGGCAAATACGTTTTTTTCTATTCAATAGAATCGCAAAACTAAACTAATGAACAAATATGCATGAAGTTTTGTGTGCGTTCCTCCAAAAGATGCACCCAAAAGAAAATAAGTTCGATAAGTGCAAAAGCTGCACTGTTTTAAAAATTGCACGGACTTATCAAACCACCCACATAAGATGCTTGACTTATTAAGATCGAAGATGTTTCTAGCTGTTGCGCTACCAGTGGAACACACCAGCATCTACGAAGCGTACAATTTCGAGGCGCTGTACCAACTCCCAGCAATCGGCGAAGCCTTCGGCGAATTTCCACCGTTGCTATCCACCGTAGCACGGCTATTCACACGCAACGTGCTCTACGAACTGATTGAGACGAAGATCGCTAACTATGCGTACGACGGCAAGGGCTGCCTGTTGCGTGCGATCTGCGAGGCGCGCTCGTGCACCGTATTACAAAACGGACTGATTGGTGATGTTTTACATATTTTATTAACGTAAACGACATTATCGTAATGTGTGTATGCGAAGCGATTAAATGTACATTATTAATTCCTTTTAGGCCATCAACAAGCAGCGAATCGGTGGGGGACGAGTATTTAGCAGCGGAACGCTCCGGATTATTGAACGACTGCACGATTTATCACAGCAACTGTTCAATTAGTTTATTAGATTTAATTAGTAAATTTTATTGATTCATGTAATTAGATAGTAAATATTTGTTTTGTTTATGGAAAGTATTGGGTTGGTGCATAACTATTGAGGCTTTTCTTCGCCTCATTGTTTTTATATAAAAATTGGCGTTTTGCTTATTATTATTTCATCAATAAGTAATGTTTTCTCTCTTTTAGGAACAAAAATGTGTACCCAAAATCATCTTTATATTCGCCATACAATGCTCTACCACTTTGACAAAGGTGTGCCTTATCGTTGAAATCCGATGGCCAACCTCTTCCTTCTTTATCTTCAAGATTTGTGTCGCCCGTTTTGAACCTCTTCAACCATCTTTCAACTTGATTTTTGCTGATTGTTCCGTCGTCGAAAAGTCGGTTGAGATTGCGAAATGATTCTGTCGCCTACCAACCTTTCTCAAAGAGGTGAAGCATAATATGACGAATATGAAGAAGATTTTCGGTAGGTATTTGTTCCTGAAAGAGAGAAGATTACTTTAATGAAAAAATAGTAAACAAAACGTCAATTTTTGTAAGAAAACAATGACGCGAAGAAAAGCCGCAATAATTATGCACCAACCCAATATTTTTGTGACCGAGTATTTGCAGATTTAAAACATGTAAATTCACTTGAATAATGAAATTAATTAACTCTATGTTCTCATTGGTTGTAAATGACAAAAAATGTAAAAATCTAAAAAAAGCTATATGAAGCAATACCGAAATGTTTGTTCAGTAATATTAACAATTTTCTTGTATATTATAATTAAATTAAATTTATTTTTTTAATGTGTAAGCATTTAACATTGTTAAAAAAGTCGAAATTCAATTAAGCCGCAAACAAGCAACGTAAAAGTTGATTTAACAGTAAATTTAATTAACATACGACCGTTGCACGAAGATGCGACATCGGTAAAAAATAACTTCTATCATTTACACACACGCTTTACCAACCGCAATGCGACATAACGACAATAACATCATGGGCAAGCTGAATTATCTATTAATATTTGCATTGTTGGCGATCGAGCAACGACGATGCAGCGGTGACAGTTCCTTCAAGAATCCGGTACGATTTCCATATGGATTCCTCACCGGGCCGTATATGGGCGTACGTATAATTAATTGCATCAAGCTCGTAGAACAAAACGACCAACTTTTAGTAATTCTGTTTCTGTTTTTTTTTTGTTGCTGCACAGTTGTTTCTTGCCATTGCATTGCCGCTCGAGCTCGAAAACTACGACATCTTCGTTTCGTATAATTTTGAAGGAAATTACAATTTGCCGAGCAATGAGACGGAGTACGAGTTTCCCACTCTTGGGAAAACATTCAGCGTCGCGCGGAAATTCGTCTACGACGCACTCGAACAGAAACTGAAATCGTAAGCTGTATTTAAACCTCTATTATGTAATATAAGCGTTATTTCATGTATGATTCACTTCAAAGGGTATTATTTATAGCATATATGTACAATGATTTTTGAATGACAAAAATAACAAAATATTTGAAACTTTTTTAATCTCTTAATAGAATCTTCAGCAAATCTATTACAAATTTATAGTTAATACAATACAGTGAAAACAAGACATTACGTATATTTAATATATAGTGATACTTTGAAATGCGAGCTCAATTCGTTCTATGAGCAACTCAATTAGATCGTTTCTTAGATGTAATCAAAATACATTTATTTATTTTATTATTTTTAAAAATTATGAAACTAAAAATGAGCAGATGTGACTATAAAAAAACATAAAGATAAAATTATGATTGTTTAGTCGAAGTGCTTTTTCCAAGAAGGCTTATGTAACTGAACTTAATTACTTGATTAGCATCCAACGCAAAGACTTCTCAAACTAAAGCT